>JBBPTZ010000006.1:0-141176 GCA_038094315.1 Phylloporus cf. tubipes
TGAAATGGTCACAGGTAAGAACCAGCTCACGCAAATTAACACCGACAGCCAGAGTCTGTGGGACAGTAAGAACAGCCAGTGTAGATGAAGGAATTCATACGGAGGTGGCCACCAAGACGTGCAGCGCTTTTCGTAGAAATAACTCTTCCACCGCTCTCCTATCGTCGGTGTTCAACCCGGCATGATGAACTGCGATTCCCGCCGACGCAAGAACTATCAGATTGTCATGTTTTGCCAGTGGCACCCACCAGCCACGCAAACGCACCACCCAAGTCCTTATCATGAAACTTCTGATGGATACTGAGGGCAAAGATGAGCAAATAACTATCTCAGATGAAACAGCGTACGGCATAGCAGGTGGCCAAGGCAAAATCTTTTTCCCCTTCATGGCCTGTTCGTAATCTTTTGCTAACTGTTTGGCTGTATCCAGTGTGCCTGTAAGTGATAGCAAACTACTAAAGACTCCGTTTTAAAGGTCACACAGTCCTGCATACCTCTCCTAGTGGAACAGAAGACAAGAATCGGCTTATTGGAAGAGTGCTGCTGGATTATGGGGAAGAGGCGCAGGTCAAGAGTACGAGCATAGGCAAAATCATTCTGGCCTTTTGGTTTTGTCACCCCATAAACGAATTTCGTAAGCTTGCAAGGACGGAATTCTTCGCCGAACTGCAAGTACCCGTTAAAAGACTCAAGCACACGGAAGGGTAAACCAACCTGGAATATTCTAGCTGATCGATCACTACTATCACTGCTCCCAATCCAACTTGCAACATCTTCCACATTTGGAACAGTAGCAGAAACAAGAAGAAATCGAGTACCAGATCCGCGTGCTTTCATACGGGAAATTACGACTTCCAAAGTGCTTCCTCGTGATTCGTTCAGGACGTGGACCTGAAGACGAATACGAGGTGAACAATACTGTTTCGTATAATACGATTGACACACTTCGTCCACCAAGAATAGCTTAACCCGAGACAATGTCCCGGAATGATCAGCCCTAATCTAACGGTCATCACGAAACACGCTCCAACAATGGGGTACACACCAGTTTCGCGTTAAACTGTCCCACTTTTCGGCCTAGAACAATATGAATTAAAACATGAAACGAAAACGACATCAAGCCTCACTGTTGTTACGCTGCAAAAGGGTGTATCGATCAGTTCAACAGCCGGGCTTGCGTAATGCGTACATTATATGTGAGCTCTTAGCATCGCCCCAAACACCTTTTCCTAAATGAAGAGTGTCGCCGGTTAATTCGCAACCTGACAGGTAGAGGTTCATCGCAATATGGTATCGGCACATGCAAGGCGCTTACATTTGATACCGAGTCCTCCGAATTTTGCAGCCCATTCGTTGTGCTTCTCGGCGCATAACGCCTAAAATCTTCAATGAGCCCACGAAATCGGGATAGGAAACCTGACCTTTGTCGGTGCAACGTAAACACACTTGGCGGATCTTGCGTCATTCGCAGTTTGTGTCAGCATTCGAATTATGCCGAGCTCGAAAAGAACTGTCTTTCCACTTCCGGTAGGCGCTAAGAGGTGTTAAGGACGGCAATCCACATGTCACAGAACTAACCGCTGATAACCTGAGAAATGTCAGTGACGAGACCTAACTATTTAGGGATATAGCTACTAGGTTTTCCTCTGAATGAAAGACCTACACAAAGTGATGGGTGAAGTCTCGCTCATGTAAACGGATTCTAACCTGGTCAAAACATGCTGATTGTATCGCATTGAAGACACCAAATTTAAACACCCCTCGGAACCTATCGGCTGAGATCGCCGTTGAGTGAAAAACGAACGGCACCATCCTTGCTAACGTACGCAGTTCGGAAACAGGGCGTAGTCTCCACCCGAACCCATTTCGTGGGGTGTTCTCAGCACTCGGGATGACACGGTGGTCATGTGCACGTCCTTTTGGGCTGGTTGGACGGGGTAACCGAGAAGGATACTGATCTAAATTGATCGAGTGATACGACACTGGGATCTCCGAACGGTCCGTATGCGCATTATAGTTGGAAAAATCTGCACGATGGAGGGGGGACGACGTGAAAATGGAATAATCACTTACCATGATTCGTATGCAAACGAGTGCGACTGGTCGGGAAGCCTAAAAATTGAGCCTCAATGCGACCACGCCCGTTTGAAGACCGCGCGGGAGGTGACGGAGAGGGGGTAAAACACGGCCCCTGAAATCCTGGCGGCGTGAAAGTGACATATGAGGCAGCATATATTGAGGTCACTTGCCAACATTACCAGGGAATTCAGCATAGCAATAAGCATCGGACGACAGTTGTGAAGTTGGAGATGAAAACGACTCCGTATAATATCCACCTTCATGAGATCGAAAAACATTGTCTTGCCTTTGCTCCGAATTCCCGAAGGCCCAGGCACTATGATCCATGATGGTTGAGAGCAAGACGCGTCGAATCCGCGCGACGCCTGATATGTGTGACCACGGTCACAGACGCGGTGTCACGTCATTGTGTGGCTTTGATTCAATCCAGCTATCTCTTTGACCCGCCACCCGCATATATCCACTATCCGAGGAATGGCAGATCGCACCGCTAGCAGCAAGCTTGAGGAGTACATTGAGAAGTAAGTCACTCTTTTATGATGCCAGACGAGGGCGTGACGACGGTCCATAGGATACACTATTCCGACAGATACTCGGATGATCATTACGAATACCGTCACGTCATTCTACCGAAGCCTCTTTTAAAGCTGATACCAAAAGAGTTGTTTGATGAGAAGGAGGGCACGCTTCGTCTCCTTTCGGAAGCGGAGTGGAGGGGTATCGGCATCACTCAAAGCTTAGGGTGGCAACATTACGAAGTTCACGGTCTGACCTGTCACCTATTTGTCTTGAGGATGCTTATTTTGTTCACAGCCCCAGAACCCCATGTTCTTCTTTTCCGTCGCCCAAAAAACTACGTGCCACCTGCACAACCCCAACCAGGTTTATCCAAGGCCAATACCAGAAAGAAGTAATATCACGCGCTTAGCATCCAGCTTGTAACGTAGTCATTGCATATTCCGTTGTTCGTCATTGTTGCCCACTGCATTGATCCCCTGGCATCATTCTCCTGTACTCGATTTCTTTCAAACCAACATACTTCTCCCATTACTCGGGTGTTTTGTTGAAAGGTGTGGATGAAGTTCGCGGTAGGGAATGAAATTGTGGTTGTCGTTTATCTCTTACTCCTCAACTCTAGACTGGTTCTTAACGGTCAATGTACACGACACTTCAGCATTTTTCTGCTGCATGATCCTAGGATCTTTAGAATTGCTATTACCTAGGCCGGTGTGCCAATCGTGGTACTTGCCAGCAATCCGTTGCGTTCTGTGATGTTTCCAGGTGTCATAGATGCAAGTCAAATCGCAGACACTAACCAATAGTGTGGTGCATGTGTCAAGTCAACAATGTCAGATAAAAGGTCGATGTGACATGATGTCGGAAGTTCAAACCCGAGAGCACGGACAGTACGTCTGATTTCGGGGTGCGCTGCATTTTCGCGCAAGCTATGAGAGCAATACCATTAGGAAGACAATCGGCGCATGCTCATAGTGTGTCGTGTGTCGATTGAATTCCAATAATCGATGTCGCGTGTTGCGTCACCCAAGAGTTCTTCACTTTGTCCGTCAGCGAGTCTTGACCTTCACCCACGTCATTCACTATTATACCTCAGCTTTACTTCCCATTTTAAGCTTCCTCAGGCCACCACCTTGTGGTCCCGTGACTTGGTCGATGTACAGTATGCCCCAACAATCATTCTCGAGTGTATGTCTATGGATATCTTCGAGGTAGCACGGACATACGGTGTTGATCCTATTGTTTACCTAGAGATTAGATGTTGGAGATCATTCCATTCGACCAGTGGTTTGGGTGGGTCGGAGACCTGCAACGTTGCTTTGAAGGCCTTCAGTTCTTGGACACGCGTCACACCGACAGGTGATTCATTGGTATCTTCGCCAGGCTCGGGATGTTGCTCCATCAACAGAGGAATCTGCGCAACCAAGTCTCGAGCATCCGCGCTGGATATTCTATCTTCTGTCAAAACTTCCTGCCACGCACTGACGAATTCTGCTTCAGTGGGGTTTTCTTGAAGTTCTTCTCTTGCAGTCGTGACGTCGATGAAAATGTTGGCTTCCTGGAGGCGAACTTCAAATGCTTTCATGGCTTCAATGCTGACCCGAGGGACCCGCGGTTTTTGGGACTGCAGGTGGATTGAAAGTTTTGCCCGTCTTTTCGCCTGGGGATGAGCGCGCTGACGGAACAAATCTAAAACATCTTGTTTTTCCACTTTCTCGAGTGAATCGGCATCCTCATAACCTATAAGCCAAGGAAAAATCATGCGCTTGTTCAAGGCGTGCACACCTCTCCACCCACCTCGCAAGAAGTCAAGATATCCCGAGTCAATATGCGACCAGTATCGTGCCACCTCCTCCGCCAAGTTCTTTGCGGGTTCTTTCCATTTCTGTTGCAGGCCCCATTTAAACTCCTGGAATTCCCCTGGGCCCATATCTCGAATTCCTTGGTCCATGCTCTCCAGGAATGCCTCTACACGTTCTTCGAGGTAACAGGATCCGCGTTCACTTTGCACTACAATGCGAAGACCGAATTGCGAATCTCCAGGAAGATCCCACCGAGAACAGGAAACGATGTATCCTAGTTGCTCCTTGGTTCGGAGTGCGTTGAATGCAGGTTCTGACATTATCTGCACAAGAAGCAAGCCCGATATGCGTTGCTGCGCCTCCGTCAATTGTCCGAGGTGAAGGTAGTATGATAGTGCCGAGTTTGACTCGTTCAGGTTCGGTACTGGGGAAAGATATGCATAGTTGCAACCTACCTTGATTTCAAACACAGGCTTGAAGGCAGAAGGAGAATTCATACCTTCAGGGAGGATAAGGGAAAGGTCTATAGGTACTGACGACAATGGCTTCGAACCAAGGATGCACTCGACATCCTTCGACAATGAGATAGCTTCCTGGGTGGCTCGTTAGCACGAAATAACGTCATGTAACGCGCGCATACATCTTTATACAAATTCCCCATCGCGAGCATCCGTATGTTAACATATGCGAGAAGTCGGCCGCAGTGGGACTCCACGTCTTCCGTAGTGACGCCTGAAGGTCCATTTAATCGACTAGGTTTCGTCGATAACGTGAAACAGGCTCACTGGAGACCTCCCGCAGCTGCTCCTCAACTGTCCATGCACCATGCGTGAGGATGTGCCGCGCATAATAGTCCGAAAGGCGGTAGCTCTGAGACATGAAGAAGTTCTCCCATTGAAGCCTGAGCTGAACTCAACATGTTAGCAGACATGGCAACCGAAGGAAAGTCCTGTTTACCTTTTCCTTCATGACTTCCAACCGATCTTGACGTACTCGCAGATTTCTAACTGCATCGATAATACGCCGGGCAAGGTCGGGCAACTTATCGTTGTATCCATTAAGAGATATCACAACTCCACGATCGTTTGCACCCAAGGTATACACGAGGCCAGCTAAATCCGCATTATATGTATATTCTGCAAGGGAGTCATTAACAAGATCTGAGAAAAGGCTGTACAGGGCATAAGAACACGTAACGAGAATCCAGAATACTTCTCACCGTGTTAGTACGCGAGCACGCGGAGTATTGTTCGCAAGGGGACTGTGAATAACTATGTCAATGTTTTCCTGATAGTATTCGAATGCATTACCTGCGAATTTCGATGACCAGGCTCGCTCTTGGGAGCCAGAACCGGTCGTCCTTTTTGTGCCAAACTTGTGATATCGCAGTATCATAGATTAGGTGAGGTCGTCTCTGCGGCTATTGATGAAAGATCAGCAACAAATCACCACGCATGGCGTGGTGCAGTACCTCGAGGACCTCACGTTTCTCAACATATAGGTTGGTTGGTATAAATGTATTCCTGTTGGGAAGACAAAGTTCTTGAATATCATTGGGACCTTGCGCCTTGTCGTCAAGCGTTAGTCGGGCCGCTATTACCAGAATACTGCCTTCGTACCTGAGCCAAGAATTCACTATCCCATCGCTCGACTGTATAACCTGTACCATACCATTTTTCGCTCTGCCATGCCAATTCTCCTGCAATGCGTTCATGTTCTTCTCTCTTGGCCATTAGCACCACACGACCTGTCTCTATCTGAATGTCTTTGAGCGCGTCCCGTACCTCCTGTAAACCTGTTTCGTCGTCCCACTCAGATACCAATACGGGAGCAGAAAGGGTCTTCTCTGTTGGGACTGGCCATGTCATTTTTTCTGCGATAGAAATGGCATAGGCTTCTGCTGCACGTTTTTCTGCGAACTCGAACTGTGTTTTTGATATGGTCGCCAGTTCGGACTGGTACCAAGGAGCGAATTCAGACAATCGCATGAGCGAGAGGTATTTAAACGTGGCAAGAACAACAGAACGATAGTTTTCTACAGACCATTGTGAGCATTGGCTGGGTATTGGAGCATAAATAAAGGCATACCGAAGCCCTCTTTCGTCAGGAACATGGTTACTTTAATCATTGCGAAACCACGAGCAAGGGCCTGAGGAGCTGCATTTAAGGATGTGATCCAACCTCTACCCTTGAGATAGGAATGTAAAGACCCAGGGCCTTCATGTCCAAGAAAGTGGGACAAGAAATGCGCGGGTTTGTACCTCCAGAGTGGCGGCTGCCAAGCAAGCGGGAAAGATAACTCGACTGCATGGAAAGACATGATTGTCTGGGCACGGACAAGAGTCTAGGAAGGATTTTCAACAGTGCGCAAGCGTGACTTTGAACGGACTCACACCCATTTCATTGGGCCCAAACGGATGGTCGTCGATGATTGAGAGTCGGTCTTCGCAACGCTTTAGGATAGGCGAAAAGTGTCGAGAAACCATATCGGCCAGTTCATCCAGGGATTCTGTCATTAACAGGCGTTGGCACGGGAGAGCTGGGCGGGCATTGAATTTGACACACCTCTACCAATCACACAAACACTCATCCGACTTGCGCAGTATTCCTTACCCCACCACTCGACCAACCTACGACGAGTTTCGCGACCCACAGTACCTCCATCTGGATCGGCCTCGCTTGAAGTCGACCCGAGGGATGGAGATGGCGAGGGTACCCTCGACAATGTCGGCGTCGTCAAGGCAGTTCGGTCATGATGGGTCTTTTCATTGTCGATAAGTGATTTTGACTTTGCTCTCACCTCCCTCCCGGCTGCACTCAGTGTCTCGCGATTTCCAGAACCGAATTTGCTCCAAGGGTGGCCATGCTTGGACAAGGTCTTGTTAAGCTGGAAGATTCGCCAAAGATCTGCTTGATGGTTTTTCATGTGTTCTGAATCGACGGCACTCAGTTCCCGAGCAGTACAGGACGGTGCAAACAGAGGGCTATGAAAAAAGCCTGCAAATCTCTCGATAGCACCTGGCAGGGCGGCAGGGGACACGCGAAAGTGATAGTTGGTATTTGATGATGATGTGTACGCGTTTGAAGCACCACTGCTCTTTGATAGATACTGTACAACGGAGAATGGGAAAGTATGAGTAGGGATTTGGAAAGAGCGACATACCTGAGAGTACTCATTCTCCTTGGGGAATTGTTGCGTGCCCTAAGCTTGTCTGAGAAGAGAGACACCGCGGCAACGATCGTACGGCATACCATGAATAACAAGTGCTCGCAAAAGTGAGCTAAACCCGGCATGTCATCCTAGAAAAGGCGGGGTTATGAGTGAGCGGCGAGAAAACGAAACGAGGGTTACTGACGGGATCCGAGAGGTGGCCGACGGCGACGTCGAGACTAGCGGCGGCATTCTCTGTGTGCGGGTCGTGTACCAACATGGCTGTGAGACCATTCTGGAGGCGTACAACCTTGTAATGCCTCTGATCGGAGAGGGATTTTTCGATGGGCTTTGTGAACACAGAGTGGGGAAAAACCGAGTCGACCGCTACCCAGTCTGATGCAGCCATTGCAAGATTACGACGGGTGTGCGAGAGGCAAGTTGCAAGACGTCGAAAGGCAGGACGAAACATGAACCTCGCAGAGGAGTACCCACCCGGTGTCACGTGCCACCATTCGGTTGTTCCCTCCATGTACTCCCCGTCGCATTCACGCTCCAAACGCGTCCCGAGTCCGCCTCTCTCCGCTGCTGGCTCGTCGCAGTTCACGACCACCTCACAACCAAAACTCAACGTCGTAACTCGCCTTTTCATCGAGGGGAAGACGAAACACGGCGACGATGGTGCCACCATCAGAATGTATCTCAAGGTGCGACCGCGCCGTGTCGCGCATCAGGTTTGCTCATCCTGTTTTCCAGCTCTCCATTCCGATGGATAGCGTCTCTCCGGGATCGACAGTCCCACTCTTTCCCGGTACGTTCGTCGTCCCGCCGACATGCTTGTCTGACTCTTGCTCTTCAGAGGAGAACTTGAAATTGCTGTCGGCCCAAGTCCATCCTCTCGACATCCATTCAGCCCCCTACATGTTTTCTTCTGCTTCCTCTCCCCTCCTCGACAACGCAACCCGCGCTCTTCACCTCCACTCGCCCTCACAAAAATCGTATCTCTCTGTATTCGGGGTGCCGACCGCTGCTTCGTCTACTACCATGCACTCCAGTCGCACCTCTTCAACCGCCCACAACACGCCCCCACTTGACGAAAAGTATACCGGGCACATCATCGTCAGCGGATATAACATCTCGTATATCCTCCCAAAGGAGTTTCCTCCTCGCTTCAGTGCGGGCGACAGTGCCCCCCGTATTTCCACCTTGAGACGACCCTCTATCAGCGATCGCAACAACATGCATTTCATGGCCGCTTTGGAGCTCTGGATCCCTTACGCCTCTCGTCCTCCAAGGGCTCCTTTTTTGGTACGCCTGTTCGTCGTTGGCTATGCCCTTCAACTTCATAGTGTCTCTAGATCGCTATCCCTGTACCTCGGTGCCTGTCCAATAACATCAAGCTGCGCATTTACCCACCAACGACAACGAGCATATCTTCATCTATGGCCTCGCTTTCCTCCGCCGACGAAGATCCCGGTGCTTGGGAACTGGCCTCCGAGCCCCAAGTCGCTCGCATCACCTCTCGTTCTGCATCATCTGCCGACATGGCAGATGACGAGTCATCCGATTCCTCGACATACATGGACGGGTCTTCAGGGGGTATTCTTGTTCGAGGCTCGTTCCCATCAACTGAACGCCTACGCATTCGTTGGGCACAGCCTACAAAAAACATTGCCAATAGCGATGGTCGGCGACGCGTTGGCGTGAAAGAAGTCAAAGGAGAAACGTCCATCGTAGTCTTGGGCAAAGCCCAGGACTCGTCCGGTGTCCGTGATGGCTTCCTGATGCGCTTAGAATACAAAGGAACGTGCAAGGGCGTCTGGTTCCCTGGAGTGGCCACGATGCTGGGTATGGACATCGGGTTCGAGGTCAAGGGCGCCGATGTTGTTTGGCCACCTGGAGAGGATATCAAGTGGACTGTCATTGGTGGTACTGGTTACACGGGCTTTGATGTTGGCCCACCATCTACCCCCATACCCAGACGACCCTCGCTCGAGTTCCCTGTTGGCACGTCCACTAGTAGTGCCATGCCGTATGCCTTTCCGATAACCACTCGGCAAGATTCTTCTTCTTCGACATCCTCCTTACTGCGCGCCCCGTTGCCCAATGATCATCTTCCCGACTACTCTTTTGAAGGTTCCCCGACCTCCTTGGTACCATCCGTTACACTGTCTTCTGTCAGCTCTCTTCCCCCCACATCCGCGGGTCGCAGCTGCACCTCTGCAGATGGCGTTGCTTCGACTCGGTCACCGGCAGCCCCCATCACAATCCATATCAATATGAATGACATCACCCCACCTTCCAAAAATGTTTTTACCTTTTCTATCACAGGTACAGTTCTTGTCCTCCCGCGACCTCGTCCGCACACCAAGAATAGTCATGGATCGGATAACGAACCGGATGTCAACCCCGTCGTTCTGCCACGACTTAGTGTTCTCTCTGCAGACTCGGAAACAGTTTCAACCACCGTTAGAAATGAAAGCGAGGGTAGCACTGTCGAGGTCTACTACATCTCTGGCGACATACGGGACGCTCAGACACGAAAAACAGTGTTACAGCGCAATGCAGTGAATCGATGTGGCAACGACGGCGCACGAATAGCACTCCGCCCTATTTCCCGCACGTCTGTCTTGCAACGGGGTGGAGAGCTGGTCACAGATGATTCACGGTTCTCGCCACGACACAGTCCAGTAAACGGAAACAAGGTTGCCCTCACCTCTCTTCCGTTGGCTCCTATTCCTGGTGGAATGAGATGGAAACGAGAAGGACCACTGATGATATCTTTTGTTGATGTTGTCGTGACCCCGTTGCATCTCAATGGAGCTACTTGTCCAGATGCTCATGCTGTTCGTATGCACATGCACCCCCCAGCCGGCACGGAAACAGATTGGCTTGAATTCGGCCTCGCCCAGGTAACACCCAAAGGAGGAGGGTGTCAATATCGCGTTAAGATCATTGCCGTGAGCATTGATGGTGTCCCCGTGCAATTCGAAAGTAACGCACCTTCTGAACAAGACAAGATGTCTATGATTGACCTTGCACCTTGCTACGAAGAAAAGCCTCGGAATGACTGGATCGCATGGGTCAAGGTTCATGTTGGTGACCAGGGAGGCCTGGTCGCAGTGGACTATGTCGTTAGCACGGTTGGGAGTTCCGTGGACTCGAAGAGGGATACCAGATCCAGGACCAATTTTGACATATTGATTCCAACCTTTGCTCTCCCTATCGGTCGGTTGCAAGTGACGGTGGAAACCTGCCTAGGTATGCCTACAAACCTTACAGTCCATAGAGATGGTAGGCTGAATTTCAAACTAGAAACGGTGACGGTACAGTCGAACTTTGATCACCAGCAAAAGTGTCCAGATGGCTACAGACTCTTACATCACTCGTTGGATCAGTTTTTTACACCAAGACTGTCTCTAGCCGTCGAGTGGCATAGTTCTCGCACTCGCATGAAGTGGTTATCGCTGGGGAAGATCATCCGCCTGTTTCTTTGGATCTTCCCCGCCGTTCTTGTCTCCATGCTTTTGATCAATCTCAGCGCCGAGTTCAAACACTTGCGGCAATCTCTTGACGAGTTCCATGTTCGCGTCGAACGTACCGAGACCCCAGCTCCCCCTACCCAGACAATATTCATCACGACTACGATCTTTCCGCCGCTGCCAAGCGCAACAGTGGATGCTGGCAGTGTTAACTGTCAGACTCCCACTTTGTCCGTACCGAGTGTGCCAATTGTCACGGCGGTATCCACGGACTCGACGCCTTCTACTTCCAAGGCTGATACAGCCACATTCACATTGATACCTCCCTCGCATCTCGGTGATAGCTCTCTGATCACCATCCCGGATTTATCATTTGAGTGGTTGAATATTCGAATAGATGTCCCTCCGGCTGCTCGGGATGTGGTTGACAAGGTCTTGGGTGGCATAGGTGTGGTCTGGCAAGTATTCAGGAAAGTATATCACTACCCACTAGATCCGCCATAGTGGCTCATTAAGCTTGTACGAATGCATATGAATTCGTTGTTGACGATGTGCACGACGCGACCTTGTGAAAATTGCCCATTTTGGACCACTCGGAATATGCCGAATTCATGTAATTGGGACTCGGATGTTACCGACTCGTTCACTGGTCATGCACCATGAGTTATGATCGCCATTGTTGCTACAGGGATAATAAACTAGGTACGCTCTACGCTACAGGGTAAATGTGATGCTAAAGGCTACACAAGAATTCGTCAATAAATATATATATAAAGTGGTGGATTAGTGGTAAAGTGGTGAGTAATGTACCTCGGCTGTTGGACTTGCTGTTACTTTCAATTCCTCAAGACCGTACGTGCGGTTGCATCTCTTCCCGCCTTGAGCAACAGCGACAGTGCGTTCCCCCCTGTTCCAGTCACCGGTCCCGACCTGGCCGCCTCCTTCTTCATCCTCTCCGCCATCGCAAACATGGGACAGCCTACAGGTGGCTCCGTGGATCTTGACATCGTTACGATGTACAGGCATGCAATGCGCATATGAGAATCCCTGAGCTTCTTCAACGTCGTGACAGCTGTGTTGTACGCCTCTTTCACTGCTGTCGTGTTCTGAGCGACCTCTCTGATAGGATGAGGATATTCAGCTATATATGCCAGGTAGTCTCGGTGTTTCCCTGGCATATACCGCCGCATGCGTTCCATGAAGCCATGATCGGCCCGTTTGTTCCCCTCCGATGGCGCAGGGTATCGCCGCTGTCGGAGCTTGTGGTCAATGTCGAGAAAGAGGTCAAGTGCATGCATGACACTGCTCTGTCCCGCAGATGGCCCACTCAGGTCGAGTTTGGACATATCATCGACCCCTTCGTATATCCACACTGGTGCCGAGGACCCGCTTCCACTTCCGTTAAACCAGGGACGAACCTCCCAGTAGAACATATGGGGGTCGACTATTTGGCGCATGGACTGCATGCTAGCGCTGACCTCTTGTATGACTGTCGTCAGTCGAGCGAGAAGCTTGTTGATCTTGCTGATGGAGGACAGGTCCGTGACGTTTGGAAGGTTGTGGTACTCATTGATGATATGGAGCATTTCCACCCCAATCAGCTCCGCTCTGGCCGATCCGAGGTAAAAATTGCGCTCATCTTCTGTTCCCGAGAATAGCTCCTGACCAAATCGCATGTTTTCGATGGTGACAGGTAATCTGGGGTCGACGAGCTCCCAGTTCCAAAGGACGGTATCTGCGAACGTAAGAACTGGGGCGATTCTTAGGACGTGTGAAACGGTCATGAGCGGAGCTACCAGGGAACGTGGGACCAATATCGATCCTTCGATGGTGTCTGGGGGGGTTGAATGGACGTAGAAGTGCACGAGGAAAGCCAGGACTTTGTGAGCCCGGCGGAGTTGTTGTGGGTTCTGATGAAGTACTTCTGTGGTGAGTACCGGGAGCTGTTGCCTGAATAAGTGCCCATATCATGTAAAACATTTTCAGTGCTTACGGAGCGTATTCTGTGTCTCCAGTCTTCTCCTTCTATCCGCTCCCTAGAATTGCTCCCGACCAGGTCCTCTCCAAGTTTCAGCACGTCCTGTGCTTCTGACAGAGCATCCTCCCACACGTCGAAAGGCACTTGCAGTTTGGGGATTGGTTGAGGTGGTAAGAACCCAGTATTGGAATGGAGATCTACGTCAAAGTCTGCGGGGACGGGGTGTACCTCACGCGATACCCGTCTGCTTGCTCGCAGGGACTGCAGGACCCATAATGCATCGTTGAATATATGGTAGGGCGACGGTAGCAGGTCGACTGGATACATGACGAGAGAAGGACAGGATTTGATATGGATTCCAATGACACGAGACGGAACCTTTTTATACAGTTCATGCCACTGCAAGACGATGGATGGTAACCTAGTCACAGAGCTTCAGTGGCTGGTATCTTACAACCCAAACAGCATCTGCCCGTTGCGTGAACTACCTCCGTAAGATCCGATTGTGGCCTCCGACAAGTTCTCACAGGGCGTTCGATCCCCAATCAGTGGTCGGCCGTGCTGCTCTGTGCTTTGGCCGGAGAGTCGAGTCAACTAGTTGGCACTAGCGGACCAACGAGGAACGGTGCATCCCCGGAATATTCAGCGCTGTGTGGTCGAATCATTTCTTCGGGCGTTGGACGGATCCGGCATAATGCTTACACAGAGACGAGCCCTGAAGCGGCTTCCCATCTGTTCCTACTGAGGCAGCCTGATTGGTGAGTCAGCATCCGATGTGCACTGGATGACAGCGCTACGAACCATGTATCAAAATGCCGGTGATTGAGATCTACCATCACATACTTGTCGTATTGTTGGGAATCTGGCGGACTGAATGCCGCGTCGGTCGGTGGTCGGGGGATATCAATCCCCTCGACATACCCTTGTCTCGACGCTCCTTCACGCACTTGCTGTGTGCAAAACCCAATACAGGTTCCGGTCAACTTTCCACATGGACTCTCTCACCGCCCATGGTAGTGCCGCTGCGGGCTTCGTCCCCGCCCAAGCTGTGCGAACTGGAGATTTCGTGTGTGCGATGCCCGACGTGTGTTCGTTCTCAATACGCCGCGAACAGGCGGTGGAAGAGGTACGACATTTGAAAGTTGCTTCTCCCAGTACGGATACTAGGTGGGCGCTCATATATCATATGCCGATGATTTGTCATAGTGATTCAGCACACGCAGAGTTGTGAGGCTAGCAAGGGAACAAGATCGGAACAGCCCAGCGTTGCCAACCGGGGACCCGGAGTGGCGGTATTTCGGGCAAATGAAGAGGCTGAACAGCCGACATCCAGTGTACCGCCACACACGCCATCAATCATTTTGATCCAGGCGGACATTCTGTCATGATAACGCGAGAAAAGCGACTCGTTCAACACGGTCTCATCATCGACATGGCGAGTAACCACATCCCATGGTAATCTTCGTTTCACAACGTGTAAGCTGATGCCACATCTACCATCTACCATCACCACGAAGACGCCATCACTCATCTTTCCAAACTACCTTCATCATCCCTTGATCGTCGATAACCCGACACCTGCGGTGCACTACGTCAAGAATCTTGTCCTTGGTTCCGAGTTTCTCGTTGGCGAAGCTCTCCAGGTCCGAAAGTAGTCTGGGAAGTGGGACAGAAGCGTTCTTGCACGACAATCTGATCAACTCTACAATCTTGGATTCGGACGGCAGGGCAAAGGTCATGGGACCAGCAGATGGCTCCAAGGAAGTGTCCGGAAGTGATAGACGTGGCATCTGAGAGAGGTAGGTAGATTTTTCCGAGAAAAATCGTTCCAAAATCTCGGGCGAAACCTCCTCAACTTTGTCGGGAGACCACGCCGGCCTTCCTTGATTCTTTTCCACCAAAACTGCGTTTATGCCTGTGCAGAAATCTGGGCTTGCACCATTCTGCACACAGTTAGGTATCTACGTCAAACATTAATTCGCAAGACTCACGCAGTAGGCCGTCGCGATTCCCATCTCCATCTGCAAAGCGTCCCGCAATGACATGGTTGCTCCACGGCGGAGAGCCGCGAGTGCCACAGCAAGGCTCGTGGGGCTACGCATGTGGAGTGTTTCCAAGGTGCGTTTTGCCCATTCACTAACGGGAGTATCCGGGGAACTTGACAGCGTCACGAGGCTCTCGAAGATCTTTTCCATGGTGTCGTGGCGGAAGGCAGCATCCAGGGCACTACGGATGGGTCCCATCAACTTCCCAGGCGGCTCATCCGGCTGGCGCTCGCAGTGTAGTTCCTCGATCGTGCGGTTGATTTGAGCGAAGGACGGATTTTCATGTTCGGCCAGACAACCCATGAGATTGGAAATAGTCCTCGAGGGAACATAATGTGTTGCAAGGCCAAGCTCACTGCCACAAGGTAAACAATAGCACGAAGTGATGGTCTGTACTCACAAGACTTCTCTGCCAACCAATGTCTCCGACGTCAGAGCAAGATAGGTGCCCAGTTCCCCGTCCATCCTCGACAGGAAAAAACTCGCCCCGACATCCGGACAGTATCCAATCTTGGTCTCCGGCATAGCAAATAGCGTCTTCTCCGTCGCTATCCTGAACGGTGCGCCAATGCCAAGACCAACACCTCCCCCCACTGAGGTGAAAGTTGGCATCAGAGGAAAAAACAACAACGATGAATCTCAAGACGTACTAGTGATGCCATCGAGAACAGCTACATAAGGTTTCGGCAGCTGCGACAAGATGAAATCCAACTCAAATCTGTGCAATGATTTAGACGTTGACACAACGTTGGCAAGATCGAGCTCACTCGTCCTTGAAAAATCGTATGGCCGCTGGACGCGTAGCTTCGCCGAGCGAATCCTTCAGAACGGCTAATATGTGTGAAGCCACGCGTGCGCATCCTTAGATAGAGAGACCTTACTCGCCACGTCTCCTCCTGCGCAGAAAGCCCGCCCAAGTCCAGTTCCAATGATCATGTGGCAGAGATCGGACCTGGACCATATCTGTACAAACTCGTTAGCAATGAAGGGCGAGCAAGGTTTTTCCGAGCTGACATCAAGCTGAGGCCGCAATGAATTGATCATTTCGCTATTCAGCGCATTAAGTTTCTTAGCTCTATTGAGCACGTAGGTGCGAGCACAACCATTCGACTGGAAGAGGACTGGCTGGGTTGAATGAGATGAGCCGAAGTTTGTAGAAGCAGAAAGAACTACCTGGTCGAGTGAGGCGGCGACGTTTGTGGACATGTGGGCAGCAATTGCGCGAGCTCTACTGGCAACCGCTGCTGATGATTTGTTACGCAACATCCTCGCAACTGTAGTGGCTGCCAGCATACTATGGTATACTATGGAGTGACCGACGTCGAACAGAGCCCAAGGTTGTTGAACCGTGCAGAGTTCGGGGTATGAGAACAAGTTGGTGGAGTCTGGTACACAAATATTTAGTCGCCCACACGTCGCTAATGCAGTCCACCAATGCCTCTCATGGAACGAGGTTCCGCTCGTCCTCTGGCTATTTGGGCACAATTAAATATGTCGGTGAGGTCGCAGGCACAGAAGGTCCATGGTACGGTGTGGAATGGGATGATCCCACTCGCGGTCGACACAACGGCGTCAAGGACGGGAAGCGCTACTTTAGTTGTCGGTACGCCTCCGTTTTCTAGCCCCTCGCCAGCACAGTCAATTTTATATCGGAAGCATACCGAATGCCGGGTCCTTCATCCGTCCATCAGCTTCTTTATCCTTTGGCCGCTCGTTCTTGACCGCACTCGTGATGAAGTACGTTGAGGCGGAACATGGTTCAGTTGCGCTCGAAAAAGTTATACTCGGATCTTCCAATGGCACTATAGAGGTGGAAGCAGTCGGTCTGGATAAAGTTAGACGGAACCTTGGTCGTCTGGACCGCCTCCGAGAGGTGAGTCTCGACCACGAGCTAGTAGGAGTCGGTGATGCCAAGGGCGATATCCTCGCGACTTGTCCGAGTGAGAGATCAGTGGCTATTTGCTCGCATCACAATTCTGAGCATACAGGAAAGATATCCGTGGTCTCGACTTGTCTGCTAGTCTACTAGCCACCTGGGAGGCAGTAGCAGGCATAACTGCTGAACTGCCTCTCCTGGAGAGGTTGGCGCTGAAGTAAGTGGCACCTGGCCAAACGTAACTTGCTAATTAGTTCACTCGATACACAGTCGAAACAGATTTTTGCCTCTAGATCGTGAACTTTCCATAATGGCGTTTTCACGCCTCTGCGAGCTCCAGCTGAATAGCACACTTATTTCGTGGGCGGAGTTCAGGGACGTCGCGAAGTTCATGACGACCTTACGAATTGTGGAACTGGGTTACAACAATCTCGAATCCCTGAGCGCCCCATCTTCATCAGCAGTTCCAAAGCTTTCTTCCCTCAATCTTGAAGGCAATGTCCTAAACGATTGGATAAAAACAGCTGATTCATTGCGCGATTTCACCTCGTATGGATCCCAGATCGCTACCTGTTCAATGTCGTCACTCACGTCGTCACAGCCTACGACAATTGGTTCTCTCCAGAAACGGCATCGGTTCAATCCCACCTCACACCTCCGGGCCATCCCCGCTTCGGGGCATTAAAACCCTTGTCTTATCAGGAAATAACCTCGAGCAATGGCAATATATAGATGCATTGCGTGGTTGGTGTCCCATCCTCGAGTCCTTACGATTTGTCGGGAACCCACTGACTAAAGGTACGATGAGTGTTGACATTACAATATTGGCAATTAAGTGCATACATACCAGACACTAGTCTTGCTGGACATTCCCGCCAGTTCATTGTAGCGAAGCTGCCTTCATTGCTGACACTTGACTCAACTGTGGTATGATGCCATCCAGAATCTGTTTTCTCGTGCTCAGGCGCTCGGCAGATTTCTGTTCGGGAGCGAACGGATTGTGAACTGTTTTATCTTTCATTTGTCTCAAATCATGTTTCCGGGAACGACAATGAGAGAGCACAGAAGCACCCTCAATGGATTGCTCTATGTAATAGTGGGTTCGATCAAGCTGGCGTCAACGAAACCGAGTAACTTACGGTGCTTTATTTTTTGGTAGAGCATGGGCGGCCCTTTGAGTCAGATCAAAGCGCGCACGATGATAAACTCAGCAAGCGTCTGATAAGTGAATGTACCCTGTTTGCACTGTTTGCAAAACGTATTCAACGCCCACAGGTGTCGTCGTTCAGCAATCTGCCAAGAGCCCACACGAGTTACTAGACAAAATTGGTCCACCTGTGTCAGTCAAAGTTTTGAAAAGCATGAAGCTGAACATTTTTCGACTTAAACTCGTAAAGTCACTCGGGGCATCATCTCGGCGTGAGGCGATACAGGTGTGGCTGGAGCTACGCGATGGCTATGTTCCATTACACGACGACGGACGAGACTTGGAATGGTATGGAATTGAAAATGGGACACATTTGGTAGTCTATACAGGTAAATAGCAATGATATATCGCCATCATTTCTCGCACAGGGCTCGCACAGCCGCATCCAAGCCCTCGGGGGGCCTGTCAATGATACAATTAACGCAGCCCAGCGCTAGAGTGCACGTACCTTGGTAACAGAAGGAAACGGCTGCCGGCACGAATCGCCTCCTGCGCGCAATCAAAGTCATAGGCAAAAATACGTCCGAGCGTGTCCCATTCTACCGGTGGATCGGCGCGGAACCAGTCCTCGGTGGGTAGGAAGACAGACGTTAAACCGAGTACAGGGAACTCAGGACCTTGCAGATCGACCTCCAATCGGAGAGGGCTCCAAAATCCAGACGAGCGACCTCATCCCAACGGCGAGAAAATACGGACCAACGGGTTTCGACCAGTAAGTACAGCTGTTCGGCTCGTCCCATAACACGCCAAGCCAAAGCTCGAGTTGACCATTTCCTAAACGAACCGCGAGACCAAAATGCACGGATGTCGCTCGGTTTAGTTCACCAACGACGACCATACGTCCTTTAACGCGCCCATCCACCGTCGCCATTGGCATGCCTCATTGCTCTATCGTCGTACCGATCGTCCCTTTCTTCGCGCCTGCCTCCACGATCGTCACGTCGCCTGTTGTCATGGTCATCCCTGCGACGGTCATAATAATAATCAGGGACTCTGCGGTCATCATCGTAGCCCCCCCGCCGGTAATCATCGTACCCTGCAGGTTTTCTCTCTTCATAATCCCTTCTACCGGGAGGCGGGGATCTGGGGCGACGATCATCGTGTTCAGCGCGACGAGGTGACCTTGATCGTTCACGACGGTAAGGGCGTTCCTCCCTGTAGGGACGTTCTTCCCGGTAGCGATCGTCACGTACAGGTCGCTCTTCACGACGGTCGTCCCGCCGGTAATTGTCAGGTCCACCGCGCTAAGATCACAAATGTCAACGAACCGAACCGAACCGACTAACTTGATGATGAATACAAACCATATCGTCATATGCTACTCGAACAGGCCTTCCACGAAGATCCCTACCATCCAAGTCTTTCACGGCACGGTCTGCGTCGTCGCGAGACAAGTACTCGAGAACACTAGTGGTTGAATAAATGAGCCAGTGAAGCAGGAGGATGGCTTGGCATACCCTTGGCCAGGAAGGTCGCGATCAATGTCAGCAAAGGAAACACTGCCTGCCTCGCGACCAAAGTCTTTGAGGTCCTAAGAGCCGTTGTCGTCAAGATACGAGGAAGCCATTACAACCTTCAAGGAAGTTGATCGCCAATTCATTTCGTACTTACCTGCCAGCTTGTGTCGCGAGAAATGCCAGATACGATCAACCTGATGCCTGGTGGTCTCCGGGAGCGGGCACTAGGAGACAAAATGTAAGCATAAACATAGAAATGGCCATCAGGTAAGATGTATACCTGTAGCCTCGGTCGCCTTCGTACACGTCCCGCCGTGGTCGGCTCTCCTTGGCAAACTCGACTACGATGCTAGTCATGGCGATGAAACGGCAACGCACGGCAATCAAAGGGGAAACTCACTTTGCACCCATGAACGTTTTACCGTTGAAATGATGCACAGCGTCCTCGGCGTCCTGAAAGAAGCTTACGAGACAAGGTAAACTCCAAAGTACAACGCACCTTTGTATTTTCGAATTCGACGAAACCAAATCCTGGTAATAATGTTACTGCTAACGAAGGAAGAGCAAGACGGAAAACAAAATCACCGGTCATAACTCGGCAATCCACAATGCGACCGTAGCCGTCAAAGAATTTTGCGACATCATCTGAACGGGCATCAGGAGGGAGCCCTTGAACACAACCTCGTCAATGTCTCGTACTTGCAGTCACTTTGCGCGGACTTACTGCCGAGGTAGAGACGTCTAGCCATGGTGGTAACAATTGAAAAGGACGAGTTGGGATTTGTCTGAGTTTGAATTCGTCGACTTTAAAGGTCCGTGCACAGGATGGCCAGAACCCCGCACACCGCCAATGGCTACTACGATCGATGCACATGTATCATCAGTCGAGACATAGAATAACTAAGCAAAGCTTGGAGAAATCTCGAAAACTGTACAGAAACCCCCCACGTCCCCGACAATTTCAATGCTGTGACCAGTTGATGGAGTTAAGGTCGATTCCCTCCTGAACCATTTCCCACAACGGACTGAGATACACGTCAGTAGAGGTAAGGTCACTCGAGAGATTACAGACCTCATGTCGCGAAGTCGGTTGACGACACGGACGATATGGCTAATCACAAAGTCAATTTCCGCTTCGGTGGTGAACCGTCCAATTCCAAAACGCAAAGACGAGTGCGCCATATCTTCGGCCGCCCCTAAACAAATGTAACCATGAGTACGAGGCTTACGGGTAGTCTTGAGTGTACGTGCCGAGCGCACGAAGTACGTAGGACGGTTCCAGCGACGCTGAAGTACAGGCACTACCGGATGACAATGCGATCTCCTGCGCCAAGTTGTAATCTCACGAGGAACAGGTACCAAAAGAGTGCTCACTTTCAGAGCCATGAGAAGGCTCTCGCCCTCTACGTATGAAAAAGACAGGTTGATACAGCCAGGATAACCGGCAGCATCGCCATTACGGACGACGTGCTCGACCTGGGAATTTATGCCATACAACAGACGGTCCGCCAGTTGCCTTATCCGCGCATGATCTCTCTGTAGGTTTGCGAGTAAGTTTAGGGAGAGAAGACGTTTGGCATATCATGGTCAGTACCCCTGCACACAAGTCATTGCCAAACCGGCTCCATGTTGGTCAATAGCCGCTTGACTCCGCCGGACGGCGAGTGTGCGAATGTCATCTTGGATTGACAAGGAAACGTACTCACGGTCATCTCCAGTTTTGCGATCCGAGCTGCCTCGCCCATTCCCACTGCAAGTGCTGCAGGTAAGGTGCCACTGCGCAATCCACGTTCTTGTCCGCCTCCGCTTAAAATTGGTTCAAGCCGAACTCGCGGTCTCCGCCGAACATAAGCAGCACCAATGCCCTTTGGACCATAGATCTTGTGACCAGAGATGCTCATGAGGTCAATGTTTGCCTCATTGACATCAATGGGGATTTTTCCGACCGCTTGTGCAGCATCTGTGTGAAGATACACACCGCGATGTTTCCGGGTAATTGCGCCAATCTGCTTCATTGGTTGAATAACACCGGTTTCGTTATTTACCGTCATGATGGAGACTAGCGAGGTGTCCGGCCGGATGGCGGCTTCAAGGGTCCACAGATCGACGACTCCGTTGGACTGAACTGGCAAGTAAGTGATGTCGAATCCCTCTTCGGAAAGCTTTCTGCACGAGTCCAGTACGCATTTGTGCTCCTAGAAGACGATGATGCATAATTTCAGATGCACTGTGAGCACTCACAGTTTGGGTCGTAATAATATGTCTTTTCTTTTCTTTATTGAATCGTGCCACTCCTTTTATGGCCATGTTGTTCGTCTCCGTGGCGCCAGAGGTGAAAACGATGTCTTTAGGCTCGGCGCCGATGAGGTCTGCAACGTGCTGAACTCGACGATGAAAACACAAACTAGGTGTTGAGCAATGAAGCTTGCCTTGCGCGCATCCTCGACCGCCTGTTCGGCTTCCCATCCATATGCGTGAGTGCGACTGTGGGGATTTCCATACTGGTCGGTAAGATAGGGCAACATTGCATCGAGCACCCTTGGGTCAACAGGGGTAGTAGCCTAAGTCTAGTGAGAAGGCGACACGAGTACTGCCACGGCTGTTGCTTCTCTTACCTGCATGTCGAGATATATGGGCCGAGTCGCAGCGTTCTCCCGAGCTGGATTTGCAAGCTTAAACCCAAGCATATCTGTAGACGGGTTGAGACGACAGGAAAGGAGAGGATGCCGGGAAGAAACGAACCTGGGCGCGGTGCGAAATGACCATCCTTGTAGGAAGGAGGGACGTCGACGATCCGAGCTCTCTCTGCACCTGAAGGTTGGACTAGCCCTCGAACGACAGTCCATCTAGGGGAATTTCTGGCCAGATTTCTGGCCGTACTTTGGGGTATTCTTGATAACATCCCCAAGGCACCAGCGCTTCCTCAAAGATGGTGGTGGTACTTTTGCAAGACGGGAGATTAAGTAATCAAATTTCTAAGCGAGTCTTCTTCCGGGTGGAGGCGGCAAGAGAGGAACGCTACCGCTACTAGTACTAGACGCTACGAGCGATGTACCCCCAGGCTTGCTACCCTTCCCAGGAATCGAGATCGTAAAGGTCTGTCCTTCCTTCAAGGAATAGTCCTTCTTTGGACCGGGAGGCAAGTGTGGAGACGGTGTGTCGGTTGTGGGGCTCGGTGGATTCAGTGCCGCTTTGGCACGCCTACAAACCTCTGTCAACCGGACACGCAACACCACCAAGGCTCTGTCACGTTACTTGGTAAAATCCTGCAAGGCAACGTCTGACGTGATAACCTGAGTGCTGCGGAGCCAACGAGCGGCGCTTGATCCACTTACTGAAATCAAAGCTATCGGTGCGTTCCGCAAATCCCATCCCAATGTACGCCTTCCTTCCGGCGTCCTCCACCCTCACAACAAAGTAACGAGATGAATCCAACACGGCATCGACGGATGGCTTCATTGGATCGTAATCAGCGCGGGCAAACACTGCAGTACAGTTGAGCTACGCGTATTTTCGACTTGCGCGCACTCACGCTCGCCTGCATAGTGAACATGAGCGAGCCGACCGCGAGCCAGCGACGACCTTACCGGTTTTTGGATCCTCGAAGAGCAAAGAGGCTCCTGCGGCCTTTTCGACGATGCGCAACCTGCCCTTCCACAGCGGATCAGCGAGATCTCCCCAGTCATTGGCACGGTGGCCTTCGTTCGCCTTCAGAGGAGGGATTTTGTACACTAGGGACTGTACTTGAGCCATGTCCCAGACTTGCGAAAACGTTAATGACCTGAAACCTCTCGTGCGATGTACAAGATGGACACGATCTCGTCTTGCAGCGTCTCCATTATGATGAGAGTTTATGTCAGCCCTATTTAGCAATCGTGTCAATGACGTCCACGCCAGTGAAAATGTAAGCTCGTCCATGTCGCAGATGCAGGAAACTAACGGCGAGACTCGCTCTGTAGACTGACCGTTGGTTCTGCTCACGGTTCAATACGCAACCTCTTTTCAAAGATCCGATCCATTGACGCAAAACATGGCAAGTTTGATTGTGTCCTCTGTCTCGGCGACTTTTTCGGGCCACTTCAAGGACAGAGTGACATTCAGAACCAGATCACAGAGTTGTTAAACGGGACCCTCGAAGGCATGTCTCATTCATTTTAGTACGAACGTCAAGCTCATTTGTACCGTCGTAGCTCCCCTAAGGTGCTATATCATGCAAGGTCATAATCCCCTCCCAGAAGCCGTCATAGAACAATACGCCCGAACTGGCGGACATCTGTGTAAGGACGTGTTTCTCTTGAGTGAGTTTTGTTATAACCTATCCAACCAAGTCCTGATCGCGGACAGACAAGTCCGGCATCTTGTCCACAGCTCATGGTCTGAGAATTGCCTGTCTGGGTGGCGTATACAATCCTGGTATTTACGATTCTTCGGACGGCCCTCCCGTACGCAACTTGTCGTTTGTGTGGGTTGACTCACTGACGCGGGACTTTCAGGGCTTTGCCTCACCCTTTTACACGACTCACACGGTAGAACGGCTGTTGTCAAATACGTTGAACAAGTCTCTGAACACAGGCGCGGAGCAGAATTATGGTTCGCTTGCTGCGATTCGCGATGCTGCATCCACTTCGCAACTTGTTGACATCTTCATCACCAACGACTGGCCAGCTGCCATCACATCACATTGTTCCTCGCCTCTTCCTTCTTCCGAGTCCAGTGATCCCGGTTCCCCGCCTCTCGACGAAATTATGCGGAAAATAAAGCCAAGATATCATTTTGCTGCTTGTGCTGGGCCTTCCCCCAAGTTTTGGGAACGCGAACCCTTTATTTGGGATGACGAATCTGGGAGAGTTTCCCGCTTCGTAAGCCTTGGCGCATTTGGTGAAGAGCGTGCCGGCCAGAAACAGAGGGTTCGTTGACCGGCTAATAAAGGTGTCTGTGGTAATTTATATTTCCCAGTGGTTCTACGCGTTTTCCATCGTGCCATCAGCAACTGCAACGCAACGGCCAGGCAATATCACCAAGAACCCGTTTGTCGAAGCTGCTTCCCGTGTACCGAAACGGGTTCACGAAACTGCAGAAGGAGAAAACTTCATCTTTGGAAACATCCACTCTACAAAACGTCTTAGACCAGGTTTGTCTTCACACCATTACAACTCCCGTCTTCCCATTACCACTACCTTCAGAAGTACCTAGCGGACGAACCAACAAACCTCCCACCGGGTACAAGTGCAGGCGATGTCAATCCACCGAGGTTAGCTTCCGATCGATGTCTAGGAGATGACTCATATGTCCGTCAGCATTTCATTGACGACTGTCCTGAGCGAACGAAACCGCCAGAGGGATACCTGTGCAAGATCTGTGGCGTCCCTGGACATCTCGTTCGAGACTGTCCAACCAAACATGCGATAGGGGACACCGGAGGTCGTAAACCACGTGAAGGATACGTATGCCGCGCCTGTGGGAGTGAACTGCATTACATAGCCGATTGCCCGGTAGCGAATCAAGCTGGCGCACAAGGTCAAAGCGGAAAAAGAAAGTCGCCCAAGGAGATTGGACGTACGCTCCGTGTCCCCTTCCCTTCCGTTTGTCTGTTCATTGTGTTCGTTCAGCGGAAGAGTGTTGGTTTTGCCTGTCAAATCCGAACCTAGCGTAAGCGACGACAAGCATGCTGGGCTCCACGTCCTAATGCACTGACAGGAAACACTTGATCGTCTCGATTGGTACAGAGTGCTACTTGACGTTTCCGAAAGGGCAGATAATTCCAACACAATCGGCCTCAGACGAGAGCAAGGTTAATCGCGTTCCTGGGGGTGGCCACGTCTTAATCGTACCGATCTCTCATCAACCAGCATACAACACGATTCCTGCTGACATTTCACCTCCCATCCTTGAAGAAACGCAGAGGTAGCGTTGGACCTCTTTATTGAACTTGCACCTTGTCAGACTTTACGCAGGTACAAGGATGCTCTTCGAGGACTTTTTGCAAAGCATGGTGCTGTGCCCGTATTCTACGAAGTTGCTCGGTTGAGCGCAAAAGGAGGCCATGCACATGTTCAAGCTGTGCCTATTCCCACATCCTTGCAGAGAGATGTTGAAGCTGTTTTCCTCAAGGAGGGACGTGCCCTGGGAATAGACTTTGAGTCGGATGCTGATGGTGCAATGGATGCCTGTGGTGGTAGCGCTCGGGGCTATTTTCGTGTCGATCTTCCAGACGGGCGTAAATTAGTCCATCTGATGAAAGATCATGTTCCCTTTGGCGTTCAGTTTGGGAGGTGCGTACTACAGAATGTGTTGCAGCAAGCCCCTTATATCAGTGTATTTTGCAGGCAAGTGTTGGTGTCTTTATTGAACATCACACACCGACTTGATTGGAAGATGTGCATTCTCTCAGAGGAAGAAGACAAAGCCGATGTGGAACTTTTCAAAAAGGCTTTTGCGCCATTTGATCCGTCGTTATAATGGTGTTGAACTAATAGTGGAATATCTATACAATCCGGTTCCTTGCTGACCAGTCAGCCATGCGAATGCATCTAAATCTGCTCGGGCGCCGCTTCCAAACTCTTCTTATAATTGTGACCAAAGTTCCTTGTGCCTTCCTTCCTTGCAGCCCTGACGACCCTCTCAATGGCATCGAGGCCTGGTTATCGTGCAACGGTCAGTTCTAGTACGAAAAAAATCAAGTCATACACACCTTTGTCGAGGTCCTCCAAGGGAGGTCCAAAGGACAGGCGGACAAAGTGATGACAAGGTGAATTGAACAAATTCCTGCGGTGAGCTGGGTTTATGTCGAAGAAGATGCCAGGGATTACGATGGTTTTTTCTTTGAGGAGTTCTTCAAAGAAAGTCTAGGGGAAGCACGTCACGCGACGTGTTATCGAAATAAGCATGATCACGAACCAAGCCGTTGTTCAACGGTGGAGGGAGCTTTTCCAAGTTGAGCCAGATGTAAAAGGTTGCTTGAGGAGGAAGATCGACGTCGAGATGAAGATCATGAAGCCGTTTAAGCACATGGTCACGCTTTGCTTTGAAGTGCTTCTGCAACGCAAGCTGGGTGACGGAACTGTTCAGACATGGAAGAGCACCCAGTTGGCCAAGTAAGATTACCTTTTCTTGAGCTACGCGACTGGGTTCTAAAAGGGGAATAGCAGCGAGCTGCATGCTAGGTAAACGTCAGTACCCGAGGGGGAATGACACACGAAATATGAACACACGGGTGGTTCGCTCCGCCATCCAAAAAGGACCCTAGCATGCGCTCAGCGAAGAGTACCTCGAGTCCGGATTGACCAACTGACCTGACTGAGAAAGTGCTGTGATCAAATTTTTTGGCCCAAGAACCCAACACACACGCCAGCCGGGGAGCCGCCAGTTCTGTGGGTTGATTAAGCGACATGGTACAAGCGACAGACTCTCCCAACCTTGGTGAGCCCATCGATGATAACGACCGGATCCGTGTCGACGTTATCTACATACTCGGCCGAGGAGATGGATTTGCCAAAGTCTCGGTCGTGCTCAGGATAAATGTACCAGGAATAAAACTGCGATGGAAATAAGTGTGTTGAAGGAGTAAAAGGAAAGAAAATGGACCTCGTCGAGGATAAGCGTCGTCCCCTCCTTGCTGAGGTCCACGAGTTCCTTGAGATCTTTGCCACTGAAAATGTCGGATATGAGATCTAGTCCCCCGGACACTGTTAAACATACGCAATGACTTGTCCCGTGGGATTTCGTGGATTTGAAGCGATGATAACGGCGAGGCCTTGGGTGCGAATGTCTTTCTATTAAAGCGACGTTTGAGTGGAGTCCGCGGAGAAAGGCTGGATGAACTACCTTTGTCTGTTCGATATCAAGGCGGTATTTGTGCTAAGAAAGTATCAGTATCGTTGGCGGGATGAATCCGACAAAAGGTGAACCTTGTGATCCAGACTGAAAAGCATCAGGCAAGCGAGCATCGAGGATTATGCAAGGGCTCACACTGTGGGGACGGGAACGAGACGCTTGAACGCGCTCAAGACTTGATCGTAGGCGGTGTAGTCAGGGATTTGATAGGACTATGGGAAGGGATTACGGAAGCAAAGGGACACGTCGACGGAGAGGCATACACAGTAGACGTCGCTGACGACAGCAGCAACGCGAGATAAACCGGACCGACCACCTGGGACGATGCAGACGTTTTCGTACGTATACTTGCTGGATTTTCCCTGACGATACGAGTGGTTGTACAAATTTGCGACTGCTTCTCGGAGTGCTTCAAGGGGGTTGAATGGAGAAGGTGGAAAAAGGGGAAAAGTGACGCACCCTTGACGCCGGTAGTAGGTGCGTATTCCAATGAATCGACGGGCATGGCGATGGCGTCGGGACGGGGTAGCGCGTTGGGGATCGGGCCGACTTCGGGGGCACCCTGCCCGAGATTGGCCCATTCGTGGGAATTTGCATAACTGAAGCCGTTAGCCATGGCGCGATCGGAACAGTAAATGACGCCAGTGCTTCCGGGATGCTCGATGCCGGGGACGGTTTCTTCGTCCTGGATCAGAGTCAGGATGGGAAGAGAAAGAGGGGGAATGGGACGGACGGGGTTGACTGTCTCTGGGACGAGGCCCTTTGGCTGATGACCGACCTGCTGGCGAAAGATCTTTCGGAGATGAGCGAGGAGGAGGAGGGAGAAAGAAAAGGACTACCAGGTGCGCCTCGGACTCCTTTTCGTGTCGAAAGTGTTTCATGACTTCATGAACCTGGTGTGCGATGAGCGCGACGGAGGAGATGCGGGGGATGTGGAGGTGCATTGGGACGAGGGGGAGACGGGACAGACCATCTCTCTTATACTTGGGGTGCCGCTGCGGGACGGCAGCCTGCTGGACTGCCTGCTTGTCGTCGTGTCGGGCATTACCGGGAGGGTCGAACGAGTGAGGTAAAATGGCGACTAGCATTCAGTATTTATACGTCTAGCGCGGAAAGTTCCGTCATCGCCCATGTCAAACAAGTTTCTGCCAAACCCAAAGACCATCGCCGTCCGTCGTCTCTTTCACCGCCTTCCCCATCTGATGCGCCCCCTTTCAGATCGTGGGTTGCCCTTTCAGGTGAGCTCGTCCATCCGACGTCGTGATCTCGTCGCTCATCCATCCAAAGCGGTGGCCAGGTGTGCATCGCATTCCATCTCCCACTCTTATCGCTGATCTCTCACAGCCAAAATTGGGCGTCGATAAGGCCCCAATTCATCTCGTCGAAGCAGGCCTCGTCCATCAGCTCCAAGAAATCGGCTGGAACGTTCATTTCGACGGCCATCACCAGTTTGAAGAAATACATGCCTCCGATGACCCTCCCATCGGCATTCTGAAAAACCCGAGGCTGGTCTCCCGCGTGTGCCAGTCGGTCGCTTCCGTCGTCGGCACCCATGCAAAGAATGGCCAGCTCCCAGTCACCCTCGGCGGCGACCACTCTCTCGTCCGTACCCTATTCCCCGTTCTCCCCCTCCTCACATTTCCCACAGGCCATGGGCACTATTTCGGGAACCCTCGAGTGAGTCTTGCCTCGCAGCGTATGCCAATCTGCCCACCCGTCCGTTTCTATCTAGCTCATATCCAGAAGCCTGTGTCATTTGGGTCGATGCACATGCCGACATCAATACGTTGCAGACAACAGAAAGCGGTGCGCACGCTGTCACTCTACGCCGCCACACATCTTATCCATCCGTCGCCAGGAAACATTCACGGCATGCCCGTTTCGTTCCTTCTTGGGCTTGGAGACAGTGTGCCCGAGTTCGCATGGATCCGTCCCGTGCTGAAACCAGAGCGAATCGTCTACATCGGCTTGCGCGACGTCGATGCAGGCGAAAAGCGTATCCTCAAGGAATCCAAAATAAAGGCATTCTCTATGCACGAGGTAGATAAATATGGCATCGGCAAGGTCGTCGAAATGGCACTCGATCACGTAAACCCAAATCGGGACCTGCCTATCCACCTCAGCTTCGACGTGGACGCGCTAGACCCTTCTGTAGCACCCTCAACTGGCACACCGGTGAGCGCCCGTTACATACCCACTTTGGCTTGATCTGCTCAACCGCTATGGCTCAGGTGCGCGGCGGCTTGACCTTTAGGGAGGGTCACTACATCTGCGAAGCTATCCATGAAACGGGTCTCCTCGTGGCGTTGGATCTCATGGTTCGCTCTACCTCACCCCGCACCTCTCTTCTCACCTTTGTATGCAGGAAGTCAACCCATCGCTTGCTGACCCTGAGAGTGTTCGGCAGACCGTGGCAGTCGGTTGTTCTCTCGTTCGGTCGGCACTAGGTAAGCAACATTGTATCCATCATTCTGGATCTCACATTCTTTTCAAGGGGAAACTCTACTTTAGACCATTTCCAATGTAATCACACGTAGTAAATAAACTACATGCCATGTATAATGCATGGGGACCTTGAATCCAGACTATGTGCTATGACTTGAATTGCTCATTGAATTCTCTCCCGATCAACATCCGCCTGATTTCCTGTGTGCCAGCACCAACAGCATACAGCCTTGCATCTCTCAGTATCCTCCCCATTGGGTACTCTGAAGGACTATATCTCAGAACGGAAGCAATTACGACACGACGATGCTGACCGTTGATATATCCGTTACCACCCAGGCATTGCATGCCTTCCATGGCTACTTCTATGGCCCTCTCAGTGCTGTACAGTATCGCTCCAGCACAATCCTAGTAATCAACGTAAGAGACCAGTTCTATATCGATACGTGAACATACCCGACGGCTAACGTGGCCCCGGTCACACGCCCGGGCCACTGCGTACACATACGACCTACTTGCACTGATCTTTGTGTACATGTCGGCAATCTTGGCTTCACGGTTTCATCAGCTGATGCCGTGCCAACCGCGTAAGATTCGTTGGCTTACCTTGCATCAACTGAAACGTCCCGATCAATTGGCCGAATTGTTTGCGCTGGTGAACATACTCGATCGCATGGTCAAAAGATGCCTGCATCAACCTGCGGCTGTTGGTCTGACACGGACATTCAATGTCCAAATGTCCTCACCCTAACGGTCCTCCGCTCAAGACGAGACGCTCGAGATCAAGCCCCGACATGAGTACTCCGACGCCCTTGTTCACTCGACCGAGGACGTTGTCTAACAGGACATCAGCAAAAATCACTGCGCAACGTAAATACGCTCACCGTCGGGGACCTCACAATTCTCAAAAACCAATTCACAGGTATCGCTACCTCGCATACCAAATTTGTCCAATTTTTGATGCGTCGAGAATCCTTTGAATCCCTTTTCTATGATGAACGCGGTCATGCCTTTGGGGCCTTGCTCTGGTGCAGTTTTGGCATAGACGACAAGGGTAGAAGCTGAAGGTCCGTTGGTGATCCTACGAAAGCATTGACGGGGAGGGTATGCGTGAAAAGGGACTGAGGAACGAACCAGAATTTGTTACCATTCAACTTCCATCCACCATCAACCTTGTCAGCCCGCAGGCTCATACTAACGACGTCACTCCTGAAGTACACAGGTCAGTGCCAAGTTTGATGGAATACAGAAGAGCAGTAGTACCCGCTTCCTGGTTCGCTCATCGCAAGACTGCCAACTTTCTTTCCTGATATGAGGTCAGGGAGATACTTTGCCTTTTGTGCTTCCGTGCCGTGCCGATGGATTTGGTTCACGCAGAGGTTTGAGTGAGCACCATAGGACAGCGCAACCGAGCCAGACGCTCTTGAAAGTTCTTCCATGGCCAACGTATGATGAAAGTATCCCAAACCCAAACCGCCGTAGTTGGGAGAAACTGTCACGCCGAGCAAGCCCATGTCGCCGAGTTTCTCCCAGACATCCTGCAGGCTGCATCGGCATTTAACTCGAGATACGGAAATGCTGAACTGACCACCGGAAAGGTGTTGGTTCTATCAATCTCTGCAGCCCTTGGAGCGAGTTCTCGTTGTGCGAATTCGGAAACTGCATTCCTGAACTGGGGCGAGTAAGGGGGTACCCCACTTATTATCCGTGAAACGACACACCTCGACCTGTTCTTCGTTCAAACCTGCAATTTCGGTGTTGTACGTTGACGCATATCTACGACCACAAACGCGAGAGGAACGCGCGCAACGAAATGCCGACCTAGCAGATAACATGAAAGCCATCGAACCAATGCAAGAGTCGTTACTGTAATGTGGAGGTACGGATCATATACGGACCGGGTCTAGTCACGTGAGATTAAAGGTAGCTACTCGGTACAAAGTTTACGCTCTGTAGTTTCAAGTTCCTGATAGTGTTCCGCGATTTGTTTGTCGAGACGTGCCCATTGTTCAAACCGACTCGCCCCCTTGAGGTCGAGGTCGATGATGGAGATCGCGTGAGGGGAGTCGACAGACGGACTCCCACTCATTTCAGATTGATGGATCCTGAATATCACGGAACAGTCCTTGAACGTTGCGGAAAGCAGGTAAGCCATGATATAAGCATCAATGTTTTCTGGGCGAGGCTTGGAGTGGTCTAGTCCACAATAAACGGAATGATAGGTTGCGACAAAATCTTGCAGCTGTTCCAGAGAAGGGTTCCGCTTGATGGTTCCTACACCTGGGGATACCATGGCGTGTAATTTGACAATTCCCTCGATATCAAGCGAGTCTAGCGAGCGTTGCAAGTTCGAAATAGTCCTCAGTGCAGGGGTCCGAAAAAGGGGGAGTAGAGCAGTCGCGAGTGCTTCGTGAACCTCTGTCGTCGTCGACAGAAATTCCACCAGAGAAGAATATGACTGCCGAAAGCGAGTGTAAGTGGAAGAGAAGCAATCAACGACGACAGATCACCTCCGAAGGCCTTATCATCTTCCCAGAGACGAAAATTCGCATGTTGTTCAGAGTGCCATCGCTCTGCACCCAGCCATTCCACAGGTCCCGGATAGCCTTCCTCATGCGTGTTTCGTCTCCCGAGTAGATGTCCAATGGACAATATTGGGTGGGAATTTCATCGCTCTCTCTGAACCTGAAGCGAGTGTGCATACAGTACCTGCAGGTGGTCGTCTTGATCTCAGCGGTCTCCTCGGAGAGATGGGCAGGGTTGGGTATGAACCCCCACTTGGGCTAAGAAAGTCGATGAGCGGTTGGGATGCTGTCCCTGTGCAAAGCAATTCTGACAGAACCTTTATTTCAATCGCCAGAACATCTGCGCCTCCAATGAGATCCGTGGCCAGTACGCCCTTTTTCCGGGTTTTATCAATCTGGTCTGTCGCCCGCCGCTTGGCGGGGCGGTCGCCGTCACGTAACACCCCGAGTGCTGCCAACCATTCAGCATCCAGGAGCACGACCTCGAGGTCAGGAAGATATGCCAAGGGCACGAGAGCCGCAATGACCGTGTACTGGAAGGCGACGACTGGATCATCTTCCTCGTCTATCGTCCCGTCATGCGAACTAGCGCCGACCGACGTTTTTCGTAGGCGGAGTACCTTGCCCGTGAATTTCGGATGAGAAGGGCCCGTATAGGAGAACACGATCGTTGATCCACCCTCAGAGAGATAATCCCAGTCCTGCGGGCGGCTCTGTAAAGCGACATTCACGCGAGACATGCGGAGTGGTGGCAAACTTTTAGGAGCTCGGTCCACCACGGATTCGGACAATTCAATGGCGGTGCCGATGGTAGTACTTACAGTGACCACAGGTGGGCCCGCACTTGAGGTTGGATGACAATAATTTGACAGGTGGTCCAAGCATTCCTGTGCAACACATGGATTCGATGAACAATGGGGCTACGCACACTTTATAGGCGGGAGCTCCAGCCCGAGTTGTCTCCCACTTGAAATCCATTCGTCACAGCTGGTATGCGCTCGCCGATACCGTTGACCTCGAAGCATGTGTCTAAACGAAGCAGCCCCACGAGACACCCCGCTCGCATTGCCAAAGGCCTCACCATTTCAAAAAGCATCTTGAGCAATCATCCCAACGTGCGTGCTTTGAAATCATGCACCGTAAGGACTTTCGAATTCCAACGTAAAATTTTAGGGAGTCAATCGTCGCGAAATCCATAGTTCCTGCGGGGCGAAGGGTGTCCAACAACCGCTGGAAGTGCGCCCTCCACCCCTCTGGCTAAGGGACCTCGAATGTGTCCGAAAACTAGGCAAGGCGAGGTGTGCGAGACGTTGCGCGTCAGCTAACCACTCTGGTACTAGGAACCGGCTCTTATGGAAGTGTGTTGCTTGTTCGCGTGCGGCCCAGACAGGAGGGTCACCAAGTGGACCGGCCAGGTTCTTTATTTGCCTTGAAGGTTTTGCAGAAGACTGACATTCAGAACTTTGATAAAGTGCGTATGATCCGCGGAATCGATTGGTTTGCCTAATGTTTGATCCACGCAGCACTATCCAGACGACACCGACGCGGAAAGAGCAAGTCTATCCAAGCTTCCGTGGAGCCCATGGATTAACGGCGCTGTTGGAGCGTTTCACGACGCACTCAACCTTTACCTCATGCTGGAATGCATTCCAGCGGGTGTGCTACACGACGTCATCTACCGTCGCGGACCCCTAGATGCGACGACAGCGCGCTTTTATTACGCCAATATAGCATGCGCCTTGGAATTTCTGCACGCGAATGGCATTGTGCATCGCGATCTGAAGCCGGCCAATATCCTTATCAAACCGGATGGATACCTCTCTGTGGTAGACTTTGGGCTAGCAAAACCTGAAACTGATTCGCACACCTGGGCGATGGTCGGAACACCGATTTACATGGCTCCTGAACTGTTTATGAGCCAGACCGGTGTCGGGTGTGGAGTGGATTGGTTTTCGAGCGGAGTCATCTTGTACGAAATGGTTACCCAACGAGTGGCAAGTATCGTGGTATTGGATGCATGTCGATTTTTAGCTGAGGATGCTTTCCAGCCATTCTACGGGAAGGAGGAGGGACATATTTGCATGCGGATCGCCAACAAGAAATACAAGTGGCCTAGATCTGTTCGTGTCGGGAAATCGCTCAAGTCGTTCGTCGCGGGTCTGCTCACTCACGAAACACTGAGTCGACTGGGGGTTGCGAAGCCTGTCACAAGACACGTTTGGATGAGTGGCATCGACTGGGAAAAGATGAACGGCCACAGTTATATTGTTCGTCCGTCTCTCCCGTGTTCGTCGACATCTACTCAATTTTGGCTCGCAGGCACCGTGGATTCCCGGTGATGTACACATCGAGGAGACGTGGCAGGACAGACGGCTCCCTTTGCAACGAGGAGTGCCAGACCTCGAGATCGTCAGCCCACCTGAATACCTGAGACATGACCGCCGCCTGCCACGAAAGCGGAAAAGTGATGATGTTGAATAAACATTAGAATATGGTACAGATATGTACGACATTGTACAGTATAGCTGGTCACGTTGTGAAGAGGCGAAACTGTGCACACAACTGCATCAAGGGTTTGATCTCCCGGGTACGGCCACGATCACATTCCTCGTCACATTGCATTTCGTCGTCGCTGGATGAGCTACATGGGGAGTAACCATCGCAATCGGAAGCGTCGCCGTCCGAGTCGAGGTCCGAATCGTCGTCGTCGTCATCGTCGGGAGGACATGGGATGGGATCAGGGGAAGAGTGTGCTGGAAGGAACCAATTGCGGTACCATCGCCCCAAGAACACTTTGATGTCGATAGAGAGGCAAAGATACTCGACGTTGCGTGCGAGGCCCTCCCACTGAATGAGGCCCTTGTCGAGGGCGTCTTCGATGAGGTCGGTGTCACCGAAATACATCCAGTGGAAGAGGAGCTGGATGGACGATGGGTCTGGGACTGGAAGGAAGACGACTGGATGTGAGGGTGGGGAAGGAAGTAGACGGGGTAATCTGCTTCTGGGGATTCGGAGGGGATCGGAGGGGGAGAGGTTCTGCACGAGGTCGACGGGAGAAATCCCGGAGAGAAGGCCTCTGAGGAAGACGGACTTTGCGGACAAGTGATGCGTGTGGAGCTGAGGGACACGCGGTGAGCCGGTGTCCGGAACGGCGACGGCGGCGAGGACGACTTACACGGAAAGCGGCCCGGGGTGCTGATTGGATGTCGTGCTTTGGCCGGCGCGGGGGGTCGGCAGAACCGGGCCGGTGTAGTGAGGGCACTGGGATGACTAGATGGAATGAGCGAGGAGACGACGAGAGAGAGGACGCGCATACGTATGGTGCAATCTGCAGAGTCCTGATCCATGGCGTGCTGGGCGATGGAGGACGAGGAGGATACTTATACGCGGGGCTGACAGAGGCCATTTGACAAGCGAACATGTTTGGCGTCGGTGTTAGCGATGCGATCCGCTCGGAACAAGGCTGCCGAATGAAACTGCCAAGAAAACTGCCGCGGCATCTTTGATTTAACCTTGTTTATCCAAAACCGACCAGCGCCGGCCTCCGCCTTGCTACATCAATGCACCACGTGAGCATCACGTGCAATCCCATGTCCGTCTTCCATCTCAACCCGTATGAATCACATCCCGCCCTGTCCACCACAGAGGCAGATCTCCTCTGGGAGTATGCAAAGTTGGCACAGCACATAAAGGACGTGCGTGTGCAGACATCGGTCTCATGTTCGATGCCAACGTTTCGTCCCAGCTGACGGCCACCACCAAACGTCTCAGTGAACAGCCCGATCAGAACCTCCTCGTCCGTCTGCGCGTCTTGGAGCGGAAAATGAGCCTCGTGCTGACTTTGGTACACTGCAATCTACCTCCATCGCCTCGTCCACCCACCCTCTTTTCACAGTTCAAAGCATCCGTATGGGGTGTCATCAGCGAACAGGCTGCCTCGACCGACTTGTCAGCCAACGACCTTGATACGAGTACCGCTACAGTGTAATGCTACACCCTCATGCCCGCGAATCTCCCTGTGACGCCTGCTACATTTACCGGCACAACATTCCAGATCACAAGCTTCCCATCCACGCCGCTCGTGCTCACCCTGCTCACCGCACCACCAGCACCCCACTCGAACGGTCTCACACTCGTGATCGTGTTTTGGTGGACAGTCAGAAGCTCAGTGTCCCTCGACACCTCTCCTGCGTGTCCACGCGTATCCGCATTTCGGAACGTGTTGAATGCGCTGCTGTTGAGCCGCCCAACGCTGGACCCAGCTTTCGCAGCCGATCTCCCCACACCAGAACTCGCGTTGTCCAGTGACCCAACAAACGCCCAGCCCGATTCAGATCCAGAGAACGCTACTGGCTGGCAATCGTGACCGGCTGCGACGATACTGTCTTCACCACTCCACGTAAGCGTGACATACGGCAATGTGCTGATCCGGATGCTCTGGATCACGGGTCCACCGGGATAGACAATGCTGATCGAACTGTCATGGCCTGTCGACGTCATTCGATTCAAAATCCAAGACAAAGGCGGAGATAACCTCACTCGCAAAGGCCAGAATATCCCCTGATGGGGAAAAGCCGACTGCATGGACCCACCCACCAGCAGGACTGGCATACTCGCCGCACACCGTATTAAACGGAAGCTTTTCTCCCCAGACAGTCGGAGCCGGCCTGGTGGGAATGGTCTCAGATGAGTGGAGCGATCGAGCAGCGTGGAACTGGCCTCTTATCCAAGTCCTTGATGTAAGCTGAAAGCACGCGCGCTTTCATATCGGCACTACCGGAGGCAAGTAATACATTGTTTGGATGCCAGTCCAAGGAGAGAACGGTCGACCGGATCGGCTTCTTCAACTGTCTCGCGACCCACCAATTGTTCTCCGAGTCAAACGAACAGACGGCAATCGCTCTGTAAAAGACGTCAGCCGACAGTTTCCTAGACACCGACGATGATGGCAAATCGAACCTGGCACCGCTTGCCACTGCGAATTTATCCTCGTTCGGGCTCCATCGAACAAACGTCGCGGCTCTGTTGATACGTAATAGCACGAGCGTTGGCTTCCACACCATCCTCCCCGTAAGTGGATCCGGGGATTGTGACCAGACGTAGGCATTGCGATCCTGTGATGCAGTCACGATGCGGTTCGAATTCGGGGCCCAATCGATGGACGTGATGACTTTATCATGCTTGATGGACAGTCAGGTATGATATACCACGTACGTAGTATGACGAACCTCTGCAAGGGTCTCCGCAGCTACCCATTCCTTGCCCTCTTTGACGTATATCTGTGCTTTGCTATCGTTCAAGCTGAGTGCGACCTCTGCAGAAACAACATCATTAGTGAGCTGGACATGGGATAACACGACCGTACGATTGCGGTCTGCGTTGAATGCGTGGCAGGTGATTGGTGTTTGAGCGATGGAATAGACTTCTGGCCCGGACATGATAACTTGGATGTTAAAGACGAGGAGGCGCAAGCCGGAAGGCGAGCCGAGAACCCCCACCAAAGGGGTGCGCTCAGTTGCGCTCGTCGCTCACCCACACGCTGCCACCACCTCATTTCTGGCCTGGATCACTCGTTGCCCACCCCTGCCATGACCTCTCGAGCCCAACCGCTCGTTTCCTGGAACTGCTCATCCATCCTGACACTATCTCGCGATATCAACGCGGTCCAAGCAAGGTGCGTTACTTTCGAGTTCTACACAAATGATCAAGAAGACAAGGTATAATATGATTCGTCCCGGGGTGAGTGGTAGGGTATACAAAAGAATAGCAGACAGCAAGGTAATATGACGCTCAGGCGTTATTCGTCGCACTACTCGATCCTGCAGTAGTGTTTTCGTCGGCTTTGCTGCGGACTTCCTTGGCCCAACGCAGACCACATGCGTTGCACAACGTCTTCGGTCCCTGGGGGCCCTTGCAAAAGTAGATAAATACGCAAGAGGAAAAATCAATAGACCATTGAATTACCTTGCGCCATTCAGGAGAGTCGGTTCTCCCGCAGGTGACGCAGACATACTGCTCTGCACTGTGTGACTTGCGCATCTGGAGAATTGATATGAGTTACGTGTCTTGGGATTAGGAAAATAGTGAACCCTCTTCCGCCTTAAAGTGTCATCACCAAGGTCGTCATCGACGGGCTGCGAGTGGGGAGCAGACGTGTACTGCCCGCTGTACGTATGCAGGCCATGCGGATCATACGCAGAGCCTCGTACCTGGCTACCCGATGGTCCGAAATTGTCAAAGGAGGGGTGTGCTAGATGTTGAGAGTAAAGTGTCGTTGGGTCATCGGGAGAGGAAAGAGTGCCAGATGAAGGAGCGGATTGAGATGCGGAAGATGAACCAAGGGGATAAACGGGAGAGGTGGATGGACCTGATATCGGAGCTGATGGTGAAGGAGCACGCACGCGCAGCTCTGCGAGACGTTTCTGCAGGCGGTCATTCTCGACTTTGAGTTCCAAATAGGTGTTGAGCCTTGAAGACAAAAGGGTGAGGAGAGAGGGTGAGGAGGTGAGATAAACCTCACATGGCGGCGTTGCGGCTTGGGTAGGGCTTGGCGACGGCGAAAAGGCATCGAGCGGTCAACTCATTTTCGACGAAATGGGGGTAGCCCTTTACTTCGAAGAGGACCTCGGATTGAGGGATGTGTTGTGGGGCGATAGGGGACCTGGCTTTGAGGCGAACGTAGGAACTCATGTTTTTGCGGGTGCGAAGAGACTGGTCCAAGGCGATGTGGAATCCACATTGGTCCTCTACTGGAGAAGAAAGCGTGAACAAAAGCGGGGCGGAATAGTGTTGGGAGAGAGGGCGTACGGTTGACGAGGTCGGCGAATGGACGATCGATGAGCTCTGCGTCGGACCAGCCAAGAAGTTCTGAGACGGTGCGACTACAAAACCAGACTTTGGCGTCGCTCGAGAGGACGAAAATGATTGCCTCTGAAAGTTCGTGTACGAGTAGATCAGCCCAGCGCTTCCGTTTCGTGAACTCAAAGGCGTCAAAGGCAGGACAGGACGACGACTTTGACATGACAATGGAACGTAGAGAGAATCGAAATGACGTCGACAACCCCAATCTGATCTCGGAATATCCCGCGACCTCAAACAATACAATACCCGCCGTCGACGCGAATCTCGGATCCCGTCATAAACCGCGATGCATCGCTCGCAAGGAACACGATCGCGCCCTGCCGAGTCAGCGCCGCATCACCGAATCTCGGGTTGCACCTACAGAGAGATCCGCCGGTTCACCCATCTGTCCCAACCCGGGTCAGCACGTGTACCCGGCAACACCCGAACCCGCTCACCTTGCCCATCGGCGTCAGACTCTCCCACGTTTGCTAAAGCTGAGTCAGGGGTCGCTCCCTCGCCGACGATCTCCCGCTCACCTTGAGTTCAGCCTTGTCAGCCAGGATAGTCTTGGTCAGCTTGGTCAGCATGTATCCGGGGCTTCCCGCCCAGTCAGCTCGGACAGCACGGCCCGCTCCGAGATCTCACCTCAGCGCATTCACCCGTACTCCCTTTTTGGCCCACTCCACCGCCAGACTGGACGCCATATGCCTCACCGCTACACGGTCATCGTCCCTCGTCGAAAGCAGAGTTCCAACTACGTACCTGCTTTGGATGCATTGTAAGGCGTTTGTGGCTGTACTCTTGTCAAGACACCGATCAGCACACGACCACTAAGACCGCACCTGGGGAACGTTGACGATCTGGTCACAAGTCAGCGCACGTCTCTCCAAACGTTCGGGAATCGCACCGAAGCACTCATGCTAGCCACCAACACAATCGATCCCCCTCCTTGGGGTATCATGTTTCGAGCAGCCTCGCGTGCCGTGAAGAATGCCCCGTGAACATTGACATCATACAACCGCTTGATCCGGTCAAAGGGGTAGCTGTGAATGGTATGCATCAGCGCCGCGCGTTCCACTGCCTCGACAACCACTGACTCAAATGCAGAGTAATTCTCCACGATGCCTGCCAACCACGGCGTTACTTGGTGATGCTCGGATCACACTCACTTACCGGCAGACGCAACAACAGAGTCAACGCGACCAAACGCATCCATGACAGCTTCAAACGCATTTTGTACTGATAGCTCCGACGACACGTCGCATCCGATGCCGATCACTTGAAAGTCCTCTTGTTTCAAGTCGCTGTTACCTTGCTTGCGATGGTCTTTCAGTAGCCGGCCATTCCCCAATGTGCCCAGCGTCATCACTGACCGCATGCGTTTAAGACCAGCTCCTTTGCTGCACTCTTAGCCTCATGCTCCTTTAGATCAATTATCGCTAGTCGCGTGCACCCTCTCGGAGTCATTCAATCGTGTGAACAAAGTCCAAAGGTGCACGCATACGATTGGATAAATGCATTGCAGAATTCATTCCCCAAGCCTCGCGCAGCTCCGGTGACGACACATACCTAACATATAATAGGTTTGCTGTTGCGCATCAGAGCAAGGTGGCATACCTTGTTCTCAAGCGAAAAAGACGGAAGAACACGAGGTGTTCTGTGCGGAACGGCAGTGCTCTGGGACCTTGTGTAAAAAGGTCTGCAGGAACGCGACCTGTAGGAGGCGAGACGGGCAAGAACTGCAAAACCCATGGTAAGAAGATGAAGACAAGGGGGGGAGATAAACTAGTTACCAGGCTCATGACATCAAGGCACGCAGCGTTCGGTTACATTCGTCGACAGCGTTATGTAATCAATAACTAGTAACTTTCCAATCCATTAGCGTCGAACAAGTAACCTAGGATTAACATGACCCTGCTCAGACATCCCTGGTAGTTATTAAGACACGAACATGCAGCGAGTTCAGACATAGCTACTCATAGTAGACCATATAAGCTAGCGGAAAAAGAGTGTAAGGTGAAGGGTATCCGCAAAACAAGAAATCGAGCTTATTATAGCTCCCAAAACAAGGTACAGTAACACAAGCAATGAGCGGACGAGGAAAAGCTGGAAAGTCTGGCAAATGGATGGGGGGCATACGGTGTACGTGTGGTTCAAGCATTCAGATACATGCAAACTTGGACTTTCGTCGCTGCAACTCCTCCATCCGTGAGTCAAGTTGTGCACGAGCACGCTCCTTGGCTCGTCGCTCTTCGTCCAGTCGGGATTCCAATGATTGTTTTTCTTCCACAATGGACCTCCGGACAGTGGCAACTTCTCGACGGGCTTCCTGAAGCTCGTTGCGAAGCGTCTCTAACTGTGCACTGAGGGAGTCTCGCTCCCGCGCGAGTTCTGTTGCTTGCATTCGGGCCTTTCGCACTGGTGCGGATGTTCGGTGTCAGAGCTGTACATCGGGTATGGTGTTTGGATAACGTACAATTCTTTTCAGAGTCGCTGAGGGATGTCTCCAGAGTGCTCACAAGATCCATATGAGTGGCCAGGTCACTCTCACAGTGGGACAGTTGCTTGTTGAGCGTTTTGATCATCACCTCTTGTTCGTTAATATGCTTTGCTTGGTCCTCGATCTTTGCTGCCGTAGCTTTGGCATCAAGAGGAGATCCACCAGCGATGCTAATCGAAGCGACGGACGTCGCAGGCGAGTCCATCTGCGAATCCTTGGATGTCGAGGGAGACAGAACTGATGACTGAGTCGATACGCTAGAATGGGATTCCTGGGTCTTCGGCGCAGGTGGGGGTGGAATCGATGGGGGAGGTGTTGGTGGAGGAAGCTTGCCGTTCAGACCGTTCACTCTAGAAAATGCAATGTTACGATCTGATGTAACGCGCTGGGGGGTGTCCTGAACGCTGGAGTTCCGTGCTAATTGAGCCTGTAGATCGCGTACTGCACTTTCCTGCTTGTTCTTCTCCGCCTGCAAAGCGTCCTTCTCGTCATTGACACGCTGAAGGTTGTCCTGCATCTCAGCGATCATAGAGCGGTGTCTCCCGAGCTCCTCGGCAAGAGACTCTCGATTGGACACTTCTTGGACGAGTTTGGTCTGCTCCGTGGTCGCCTTCTGGAGCTCATCCTTGACCTTTTCCAATTCTCTGCGAATACCGTCGCTTCCTGATCGAGCGACCACGAGTTCCTTTTCCATTGCCACAATAATCTGCTCCTTTTCCTTGGCGGTCTGGCTCTGGGTGGCCTGAGCCGCAGCAAGTTCGTCCGTTGCGGCACGGTACGATTCGACCTGTTCTCCGAGCTTTTCGAAATCTTTCAGCATGGTTTCTCGCTCGCTTGTGCGCATCTTTTCCAACTCTGCCACGCGCGAGGCGGACCATTGTCGTTCCTTCTCTAGTGTCTGAGACTGCTGCTCCTGGAAGGTCTTGAAATCAACGCGAACAGCCTCAAGTTCTCCTTCAAGCTGCTGGTATTCGCGCAGGAGCTTTCCATGTACTTCCGAGTGTTGCTGCTTTAGCTCGCTCACGGCCATTGCAGAGCTGTTGCGTTCCCCGACAAGTGCACCCTCAGAGGCTGTTCGCATTTCTTCCAGGATAGTAGCATGTTGCTCCCGGGCACTCTGGAGGGTAGATGCCAGGTTGGCTAAAGCCGCTTCGTTGTCTGCTTTAAGCTTCGTGGTAGCATCCTCGTGCGCTTTCATAGCTGCGGAGAGTTCCTCGTCACGCTGCAGGTTGGAGATACGAATGGCCTCGAGATGTGCTCTCTTAAGCTCCGCTGCCTCTTCTTCGTGTCCATGAGTGACCTCCTGAAGGACGGCAGCTTGCCGTTCCTGGAGAGCTCGGACAAACAGCTCGTGCTCCTCGCGCACTTTCACACTGGCAGCAGAAGCTTCCTGTTCTAGTCGCGCAATTGCTTTTGTGAGGTCCTCGATCTTCGCTTCTGATTGCTCCCTGATGACTGCCGTTGCGGTAGCATGTTCCCGTTTCATATTCTCCCGTCGCGTTCTGTAGTCATCCTCCTTGTTTGCGACAATAAGAGTATGTTCCGATTTGAGCTTCTCCATGTCTTCTGCATACATGATATCTCTTCTCGCAATAGCAGCGGTGTGCTCTTCCTGCAGTTCACGGAGGGCCTGATCACGAGCGGACTCTGATTCAGATAGAGAACATTCACGGGCCTTCTCGGCCATGCGTATTTCACTTGCATGGTCCTCGCGAAGACGGTCAAGCATGGAAGTGGCATCCTCAGCCTGCTTGCGCAGCGCCTCGGCATGGTCATTGCGGAGCTTTGTCAGAGCATTGTAGTATTCTTCTTCGGTACGAAGCAGATCGGCACCGGCACCTTCTTCCATACGCCTCATCGCATCACTATGTTCTACCGTTGCCTTGTCGAGCGCCGCCCGGTGTTCTTCAGCAAGTCGATCAAGAGCAGTCCTCCCATCCTGTGACACGCGCTGGAGCTCTTCTTCGTGGACCGCCCGTAGCTGGCCAACTGACCCTTCATGATCTTTGAGTGCTTTGTCAAGAGCCGCTGCTGCGACAGAAAGCTGATTCTGGAAGTTCCCAGCAGCAGTCTCGTGTTCGTCCTTGAGGTTTGCAACAAGCATGTCAACTTCTGCACTTTTTTCTCGGAGAGCCCCTTCATGCGTAATGCGCAATGCGCCCATGGCCGCAGCATGATCATCTTCCGCCTTCTTGATAACTTCGACCAGTTCCTGCTCGCGTTGACAAACCAACTCCAACTCCGTTAGAGTATGCTCATGCTTGGCACGTAAACCTTCAAGCTCGGTTGACATGTTCAGCGTCTGCAAACATACAATATGTGAGACTAAAAACAGATTTCTTATGCGTACGCATACCTGATCTCTGGAAAGCGTGACAAGCTCGTCGTGCGCGCGACGGATTTGGGTTAGTTGGTCATTCAAAGAACCGACCAATTCGCTATGTTGAGATTCCTTCTGAGCCATAGCCCTGGACATGACAGCTAAACGTTTGCAGCCAGGGATTGAAGTAAAAAGTTCCTCACAACATAAGTTCGTTGAGACGATCCAATGATTCATCTACATCCGCATCCGCGTCGAGGTCATTAATGACGGATGATACTCCGTGGAGTTGCATGCTCTTCCGAACTGCATTGAACTTTTGAATGGTCGTAAGAGACAAATGCATGGTTTGATCATCGGATCCTCTGGGCATCTCGGTCGGGAGTGAAGTGGCATCCGACTTCTCCTTTTCTCTTAATGTGGTTTCCAGAGCACTAATTTCCGCTTCACGCTCCTTCAAAACTTCCTGTAGGCGCATTATTTCCTTCTCCATGCTAGACGCGGAGCGATGCTCGATTGCAGTAACATTGGCATTAGGGTTGGAGACGGAGGGACCTGGATTGAGAGGGCTGGTAGGGTGTGAAACAGAGCTAGACGTCCCGTGACTGGAGTTAGACATCTTTCTGGAGTGCGCCGATGAAAGCTCCTGCGACAACGACAACGACGGCGAAAGCGAATGAGAGACCGATCTGGTGGAGGGACCCATAAGCATGGCAGAAAATGTGCATAATGCAGGACTGTACCTTCCATGGAGAGACTCCAGCGAAATCGCCTGCCGGAAAAAAGGCCGCCGTGCAGATGGGTCGAACTGCGAGTCGGTGACTACTTCCTTGTTTTTTAGGCTGATCATTTTCCGTCGGGCAGGCGTCGCATCCAAGTGTTCGAGCGGTGATAATTCTGGAATAGTGGGGTTGGCAAGTTTCGCTTCTTGTATCTGCGCAGCGAGATCGGCTATTTCTTCCAGCGCATCACGGTATTTGACGGTGACGGATGAGAGATCGGCTAGAGTTGCAGCATGCGTCTGTTGCAGCGCAATCAACTGGTTCTCTACCGAGAGATCCACAGTAGCTGGGGTGCTGACACCGGAAGACGAAGACCCGTCGGCTTTGTTCAAGTCCTGAAGACTTCGTTTTGCCAGCTCGACCTCTCCAACCATACCGCTTAAACGCATACGGTCTTCGGTGGCTTCTTTCTTCTTCCGCTCCCACTCCTCCATTTTAAGCTCGAGGTCTTTCACCTTTCCCTCCCGCTCTTCTAGGTCTGTGCGCCAACTTGCGCCATCTCGTTCCAGAGTCTCTAACCGTACCTGAAGTGCTGCAACTTCTTGGGAACGCCTTTCGCTCTCGCTCTCGAGCTGCGCAATGGTTTGTTGCAGAGACAGGACAGACTCGTCAGATTTGGCAAGGCGAACTTCGAGCGCAGAAATGTACGAGGCAGTGTGAGACTCGGCTTCCTTGTAGCGAACGAGCTCCCGTTTCAGGTCTGTGAGTGACTCGCTAGAGGTCAATGAAGTCTCGTCATACGACTTCACCTTCTCCTCAAGATCACGGACATAGGCCTGTAGACGTTTAATGAGGAGAGAAGAGGACATGACAAATAGTAACGTACTTCGGTGGAGGTTTCTCGTTCTGCCAGCTTTACCAAGCGTGACCTGAGCTCCTCTACGTAGAGCTCCGTGGCGGTGTGCCTTTCGGTTATCTGCGCCAACTCTTCTTCTTTTTCCTCTACCAATTCGTTCGTCAAGCGCAACGCTGCCCGGTTCAAGCCCAGCTCTGCCTCCATCGCACTGATCGTCTTCTCATATTCTTCGATGACGGGCCCCACGATTTCTTCATACTTGGCAGTACCACCTACGCTTCCGCCAGTGGACGACCGATGACGCTCGCCGAGCTCACGGCGGAGCCTTGCGAGTTCTTCCGTGCGATCAACATACTTCTCTCTCAAATCCTCGTAGTTGTTCTGGAGTTCTGTCATCTGAGCCAGGATCTTCTTGTTGGAACCCTCCGCCACTTCCGGAATAATGCGTCCCGAGTCTGCCAATACAGAGGCAACGACCCCGCCGCCTTCCTTAAGCTGCTTGAGCTCTTTACGCAGGCGAGTGATAGTGCCTTGCAACCATTCAATGTCATCCCAGCCGTCTTCCTTTTCGTTGACGACTGCTCGATTTTTGATGTTCCTGGCGCGATTGGCATACTTGAGAGTGTTTACTGTCTCCCCTACATTCCACTCAGTTGGGCTAACACAAGCGATCATGAGTGTGTGCGCGTTGCCCCCAAGTGAGTCTTGGAGAAGACGGGTGAGCTTCGAGTCGCGATAGGGTACGTGCGAGTTGGTGTGAGACTTTGCGCGAGATGGGTCACCGAGAGCTGAAATAACATTGCCTAGGGCCAAAAGACCGCTATTAATGGAGATGCCCTCTTTGATACGTTCTCCGGCGGCGGCGGTTCGTTTGAGCTGACCTTGAAGTCAGCCAACAAGAACATCAGAGAAGACGAATTGATTACCCGTTCAGAACCTGCCAAGTCAACAAAGTGGAACTTGGACACGATTGTCGTCCATTCGCTGCCATCGTCATCATAGTCAGCGGTTCGGCCATCTGGTGGTCGCAAACCAAGTGCACTGGCCGGTCGCATGCCCCCTCTCCCCATTGCAGCGTGAAAACTAGGGGTCGCTGGCCGACCCATGATAGGAGAAGAAACCCTTGCCGCTGTGGGCGAACTCGTATATAGAGATCCTGGCCGAGCAAGCCGCGAGGGCGAACGTCCATTGGGGGGTAAGGGAGACGACGAACGAGGAGGTCCAGAGCCCGTAAACTTCTTCTGGGTGAGAGTCAAAGAAAATATGGCATGCGAACGAGAGGATTGGGCATTCATGTCAGTCTCATTCGTGCGTCTGATAGACGTTCCCTGTCGAATAAGGCTGCGAACCCGTTAGTCCGGGCCGGCAGGGGGTTGCGTACGGTCACATACTTCATGACTTCGTTACTGTTTCGAACGATGACCTCCCGAAGGCCACCCCAGATTATGGAACCGTCTTTCCCTTCCCTTATCTGAACTTCGCGTCGTACACCGGTGGCTTCGTCCGAACTCAAAAGGTCAATCAAATCCTCATTGTACACTTCTATAAATGAACCCTTGATACTGAAATTCCAAGACCCGCCACGTTCGTCCTTGAGCTTCCTTGCCTGCGAGAATATCGTGGATACGGCGCGCGGTATAATGCCCATACCGTTATTTGGGTCGGAAGGATTGGCATCCAAGTCGATACCAGTCATGGTAAACGTCTTGCCGCTACTAGTTTGGCCGTAGGCGAGAATGGTGCAATTAAAGCCTTCGAGAAAACGCGAAATAAGGGGCTGCGCGGTGTTTGTAAAGAGCGCGTGCTGGGTGGTATTCGGAGAATGGACTTGATCAAAGGTGAACACTTGTTTTTTCCCGGGTGTGGAAGGAGAGGAAAGGACGGTGGCAGAACCGGAGGTAGCGGGTGCAGGAGAGACGGCGTCGACAGAGACAGTGGTGGACGTTATTGCGTGAATGACAGTCCTCTGAAAGCGAGCGGGAATCGACGCAACGTCTGCAGTCGTCGTGGGCCGAATGCGCAACGCTGGGTGAAGGTGAGCACTTGGACGCGGTGAGAGCAAGCAAGATGAACTCGCCGACTTGGACGGACGTCGTTGCGCCCGACGACGACGACGACGGCGATGACGAGTGGGGCGCCATCGCTGTTGTTGACCGTAGTTGCAAGGGAAATGGCGGGCGTTGCCGACTCGTGTACGTTTCAGCTCACACGCATCACTTCAAACGTCGCCAAGTCTTTGAAAATCAGACGGCCTCGGTGAAATACGTAGAATTATGTAGTACGGGTATGTTGAGAACTATGAAACGACAGAGGAAAATGGACCAAGGATCGTGGGGTGACGCGTCGTATCGAATCGTCGGCTGGATCCATGAAGCGAACTCGTCAGCTCACTCGGATTGCCCTTGGAGAATATCGCCTGACCTGGGCCAGAATGGTCGATGGAGGACCTCGCGCAGCGTCAAATCGTTAGGGTTCAGGCCCGTCATGGCAACCAGATCTTCACCATTTGGTCAACGCCGGCTGATGCCACCACATTGACCAACTTTTCGGGCTCCTTGGACTCGGCTCCTTCCACTCCGTTCGTCTTTGCAGAACCCACAGACACCCTTTGCCGTCCCCACGCGATCGTAGCAACGAAATGCGTGTGCGCCTCCACGGTCTTCATACATCTGCCCGTCGACAATTCCCATATACGTATTGTCTTGTCATCAGACGCCGAAAGTAAGAGTTTCCCCGAGGGGTGAAAGACGAGTGCTCTGATCCAGTTGTCGTGTCCGGCCTGGCGGAAAGGCGTCAGTCGCTTTTCTGTACGATGCTGAAAGACACCTCACAAGATTTTTCAACATCTGACCGCTCTGCGTGTCCCAAAGTTTGATAGTCTTGTCTCTCGAACCCGTGGCAACATATGCGCCGGGCTTCGTTACCCGATCCGTGTTCTGGGTGCAGCGTGAGATATATTCGTGTGCTACCATCTGAACGAACCGGAACGCCAGCAAGCTCGCGAATGGCATTGTACGAGGGGATCGGAGCAAACACCACGACTTCGACCTGGTGATCGTGACCACGAAGTTCCATCTTTTGTTCTCCCGTAAGAGGGTCCCAAAGTCGAGCGGTCTGTCGTGCATACTGTGTAAGGGACCGGGAGGTAACGTGACTTGGGGGGCAAACTACCTGATCCTTGGATGCACTGGCCAACAGTCGCCCATCGTCTGAGGGAACAACATAACGGACCCAGTCGGTATGACCGATAATCGTCCGCACGAGATGCCTTGTCGGAGTCGGTAAGCGTTGCCGCCACCTCGCTGGCCCGGACTTACGCAGAAGCAACATCGAAAATCCTAATTGAATGATCCCAGCTGGCACTGACGATGAACTGATCTCCCGGGAGGAAGCGCGCCGAAGAAACGGCATGATCGTGTCCGGTCAAGGTCTTTATGTTCTTCCACTCGTTCTGGGAATCCCAAACCTTGATGAACAAATCGGAGGAGCAAGTGACTGATCGTTGCCATCATAATAGGTGGCGCTGGCAGATCGTTGGGGGCACTCACCGAGAAGGTGACCCTTGTGATCAAACTCGACGTCGTTGACCCCCTTTTGATGACCCTTGAGTGTTCTCTCGAATTCGCCCGTTTCCCAATCCCAGATTTTGACGGTGGCGTCTTCGCTTGCGGAGGCGAGGAGTGAGTACTGAGGGTGGAAAGCGACGCGGGTTATGCTCTGCCTGTGCCCGGTTAGAACGTGAGCGGCTGGGGCACGTGGTACCCAATCGGCCTGCATTGCGGCACGCTTTGAGGGAGCAAGCGAGAGTTCCTCCTGGAGAGATGCGTTTCGGGTTTCGAGGTCCATGATCTATATCGGAGAAGGGTGAATGACAATGAGCGGAAAGGGGATTTAGGACACCTTTTTCTGCAGACGGATGACGCTCGTCCATTTCTTCTCCAAAAGGCCCGCATATTTTGCCTTTGGATCTGGGGTGTACTCCAAGCTCGAGTCTGCCTTGAAAGCGTTGTACGCGCCAAGAAAGTTGTTGGCGTGTAGGTACTCGAGCATGGACTTGTGTCTGAATCGATGGGATTAGCGAGTGAGTTGGGCGACATTCCAAAACGCACAGTTCTTCTCGCTGGCGGTCTGAGAGGAGGGCCATCTCGAGTTATGGCTCGTCCGAGCGAGTGATCTTGTTGGCGATCTTGTTTTGTCTTGTTGTCACTCGTCGAGAGCAATTACAGTAGATAAATGTTGTGCGAAACAATTACAACGTAACAAACAAGTGGATATCCAAGTCCAACTGACCATGTCCACAGCTGTTGCGTAAACCTGAACGAGGAGACGGTGGGTAACATGTTACACGGAGATGGAGAACCAACAGAACGCAAGATTGGAGCTGGGGAAAGATGGAACAAATTGAAGCAAGCAAAAGGGCGTCGCGACCCGAATCAAACGAAATCTATATTCGTTCGCACTTTTCGCGCCGCCGTCTTCATTCAGAACGGTACACCGCTCATATTCATGTAGCCTTGTCCGCCAGATGGTGTCGGACTCGGGTGTCGCATGACACTCTGATGCATAGCCTGCGTCTGTGGAATACCAAAGGGGGAGCCCATCAGACCCATTTGCATTTGCATTTGCAGCATGGCGGGAGTCATGGTCGCTGCCATGCCTGGTGACATTGCGCTATACAACGCCGCCGGATTTCCCATGTTCGCCATCGAATACATCGCCTGTTGCTGCTGTGGATTGGGCGACTGAGACTGGGGTGTCGAGGCATCAGATCCATTCCCGGACCCGGCTGGCTGAGCTTGTACCTTTTGCATGGCTTGCAGCTTCTCGAGATTCAGCATTTGCGAGCATGTGGGACGCAAAGACATACCTCGTAAAATGCGAAATCTTGCAGAAGCGACGTTCTCGCCGGATGAGTGTGGAAAATACGAAGCATCTCTTGTCCGGCGTCAGCCATGAGCTCTTGCGTGTCGCGAGAATTGGTGACCGGCTTCCGTTCTGCAGTGTTGCTACGCATGCTAGTCAGTGGTACCCATGCCAAACATTGCAAGGACGAACTTTAGGCGTATATGACGAAGGTTTGCATTGGGGATGTCACGAACAAAGATCCATCGAACTTTGAAGACACCTTTCCACTTGTCTGACGCCCAAACAGTACTACTCCGCGTATAGTCGACCTAACGAGACATGAGCGCATATCGAAATTTGAAATACAAGACAACGTACGGGAGTCAGCATTTCTGCCATCCCGCAAAAGTGGCCGCTTTCACTGAATGTCAGAACACAGGGTAAAAGGCGAGCGAACACCAGTCACCTGGCATTGACGCTAAAAAAGAGATAGATGGGACCCCTTCCGGCACACTCCTTGAATGCCTTATCGAGGCGCTTATTCCCCGGGTCTGTGGAGCTCCAAATTTCATATTTGAGGGACTTGTGCACGTCATCTTCAGTGTATGATTTTATGACAAAGTACCGCGCCTGTAATGAGGGTAACGTTAGAACATGTTGACGTTCAGAAAGACTGCTGCCAACAAATTGTGGTCGAATATCGAAATGCTGAGGGTTGTATCCTTTGGTAGCGACCAGCGTGGGAAGATCGACGGGTGAGCTGAGGAACCCACTAAGCGACTGTGCACTGTTATCGCTCTGCGACTGTTGCATTTGGCCTTGCGTAAAACCTAACCGGGGCGCTTGCATCGCACCAACCTGATTAAGAAATTGAGGAGGTATGGGAGGGACACTAGGGATACTGCCTTTTTGGCTATGATTATAGCCATAATTCATGGAGGTGGGGTCTGTGGGACGCTTCTCTCGTTGATCCCATGTACCCGCACCGGCTGCAGTGTTGTCGGTAGATCCACGCTGTGATCGTCATGATCCATGGCATCCGATAGAGGTTGCTTCCAGATGAGACACGTACCGGTTGTCCAGTGGGAGTCTTGCGACCTTCTGGGTCGGTGTTCAACTGGAGCTTCCGCGAAGTTCCATTCCCGCCTTGACGGAGGCTACCGGGAGAGAGAGGTGGGTTGAAGCGGGGCGGATTTGCGCCCTGCAAGGCAGCATTGTTCGAGTACAGTTGACTGGCGTTGTTGAGCTCCATGGTGGACAATGCACGGGTGACATCGTCGACGCTCGAGCCCGCCAAGATACCGCCGGGCGTACGCCAGTCGGCACCAGGAGTGCCCCATGCACGACCGATGGAGGTGGCAGGGTATTGGGCTGTCCCCTGGCTATACTGCTGCTGATTTGGAGGGGGCGAACGCGGGGTGAAGTAGGGTTCGTCGTCGTACGGGTTTGCGAGCTGTTTTTCCTCGCTGTAGTCTTCCTCTTCAGGATCGGGAGGGCTCGGGGTCTGACCTACGGAAGGGGGGTTCCGGGAGCCAGTTTGCTGCAGTGTGCCTGCGCGCTTGAGGCCGGAAGATGATATTTGTCTCTGTGGACCGTAGGTAAGACTCTGGTGACGGCGGACCCCAGAGGAAGCGGGGGGCGGAGACGGAACGTGGGTAGTTGCAAAGTGGGGAGAAAGGGGAGAGGGATTTGGGGGAGCTGACTGATCCCCCGTTTGGTGGTGGGGGGCTTGCTCGGAGGCGGGGATGTTGTGCTAAGAGTAGCGATGGTCAATGGGTGGACAAGTAAAGATATCGAGCTCACCTCGTCTTCGTTGAAGCCGCGCATTTCTCGTTCCCAGTCTTCCTCGTCGCCGTCGTGGCCAGCGATGGCGGATAAGCTGTTCATAGTTCGTGGGGTCAAGTTGCCAGGCTGCCTCGAAGATTGGCCGCGGAAAGCTGGGAGATGGGTTGAATGAGAGAGGGGAATAAGGAGCACGAGGGCAGACCTCTTTTCGAGTTGGTTGGGAGAGAGCTCTGCCTGTGGAGGGAGGTTTTCTCGCCGACGGCGCCGACCCCACCGACCCAGTCTTCGTCGACGGGTTCATCGTCGTTCCAGAGCTGCTGGTCCTGGGATTCCTCGGAAATGGTGGCGCGTGCACTAGCCCTTGCGGTGCGAGACGCGGCGGTGATGGTATGATGGCGACGGACACCGGTGGAGGGGGGGGAGACAGGGACGGGTGGGGGGGAGATGTTGTGGGACATCAAGTATTTGCTTTTTTTTAACGGTTTCTTTGAGGAAAACGTGAAATTGGGACATTCGCACCCTTGGCCTCCGCCACATGACAAGAGTGGTCACTGATTGGACGCTAATTGAAGCTGAAACACGTATTGGTATAAACATAGGACATGTACGCTAGCGGGGTATTATGGTACTATCCATCGGTCGGGACGGTGAGGACCACTGGTAACCTATACTAGGCCGGGGTTGGGCCAGGCACGAGACCGGGAGTGGCAAAGAAAACGACGGCGACAAACTCTGTCACAGCAGAGAGAGGATACCAGAGAGCCTCGTTGTTCTGTTCGGTGCTGTGGCGGGAAGTAGCGGTAAAGAAGGCCTCGCGGACGACGAGGAGGATGGAGATGGCCAAGAGGATGTAGATTCCAAAAGTAGAGCCGATCTGATTTGTGGAGCCACGATAGCTGTCCTCTGGCGAGGGAGAAGGGTGAGCGAGGGAGCGAGTGGCGGGAGGGGAGACACACCTGAAAGCTCGACGCGTGCGAGTACAAAGGTCTGGAGAAAGACGAGGATGGAGCAGACGAGGAAGATATAGACGGCGACCCGGCGGAGGGTGTTTCCTGTGTTTACGGCGCTTTGCGTGCTCCCGAGAGTGCTCTGGATTGCGCCGGTGATGCCGATAGCGACGGCGGCGACGAGGGCGATGCGCAACAAAAAGTGGTGGCGGAGGAGACGAGTGATGGGACCACGCGGGGGATTCTTTGCGAGGGCGACGCTGTGGAGGGGATGAGGCGGGGAGGACGAGCGAGGGGAGGAGGGACATACCGTTCCGTGACGAGCGAGTAAGCGGAGAACAACAACCCGAAAAAGCCGGTGTTGTAGATGATTTCGTAAGCAATGATGAACTTCTTATTCTCGCCGTCGGCCTCAACGCCGGCAAGCACTGCACGGAGGACAAAGGCAACGACGCGCACTGGGGACGTCAGCGGAAATAAAAAAGCGACGAGGGCAGGAGGACCGACCAGCGCAGAAAAAGCAGATGAGGTTGTAGACATAGGTGGGGCGTGCGAAGGACTTGGCGAGAAAGTAGGCGAAGAAAGGGAAGTAGAGGATGGCGAAGACGATGGGGGCAGCGAGGGATTTGATGCCGAGTAGGTGCGCATAGTTGATGGCAGCCATGGCGAAGATGGGGACGACAGGTGCGTCTTGTTTCTACTGTGCCCATACTTAAATCATATACATCAGTTAAATCATATAGTACGCCAACCCACCATTTTTTTAAGCGGTGTCATGTCGGGTCCGATCCACTTCCTCGAGTTGGCCACTGCCCTCCGTCACTGCATCCCGCAGCACTCGGGCCCCGTCATCTCCGTCGCCAACTCTGGAGGCGTCGATTCGACCTGTCTGCTCTTCCTCCTCCGCCAGCTCTTCCCTCCGACTGCCCTCCTTTCCATCCATGTCGCACACAACCTCCAGCCCGCGTCCGACTACATGGCCGCAGCCGCAGCCGAAAATGCCGACCTCCTCGGTATCCCCCACCACGTCGCACACGTCCCTTGGGGGGCCCCTCCGTTCCCCGCTGTTCCCACCACTGGCCCCGTAGAGCGCATCGCCCGCGATGCCCGCTACACCCTCCTCTTCCGCACGCTCACGAACGCGCATACATCCCTCCTCGCAGTCGGTCATCACGCTGACGACCAGCTTGAGACAGCCATCATGCGTCTCGCACGTGGGTCTTCCCTCCTCGGAGCTGCCGGCATGCGTCCCTTTCGCAGATGGGGCATGGGCTCTGCCAGTGCATGGTTCGGTCACCAGGGTCTGGATACCTTCATCATGCGACCCCTCCTCCCCTTTCCAAAGGTGTTTGCTTTCCTTGCCTTCCCTCCCAACCACTCATATCACCAATAGCACAGGATTATCGCCACGTGCCATGCTCATCATTTACGTTACGTAAACGACCCAACCAATCAACAGCCACACATCACCACCCGCAACGCCATCCGTCACTGCCTTGCTGACGATCCTCCGTTTTCGCGTCCTGTTCCTCTGTCTCCCACCGCCCCCGTTTCCTTTGACAGACTCAAAAATGCGTTTTTGTTCTTGAAGTCTATTACCCCCTCCGTCACGGACGAGAAACCCCGTCTCTACACTGCCGTTTCCAAACTCGCAACCAGGGCAGAAAACGTCCATCTCAAAGGTACGTTTCCCACGCTCTATCTACTGCCTCTTTCTCGACTCATGTCCGTTTGAAACAGTCACATCTCACCTCGCCAATCACACCCTGCCTGCTCCAATCGGCACCCTGCTCATTTCGCCATCCAAATTAGTCGATATCACTGACCCTGACGTCCGTGCAGCGCTCGTCTTGCGCGTCGTCCGTTACGTCTCCTTTCACCCCTGGGGCTCTCTCCCTGCAGATGCAAACAGGCGCCAGCACCGTATACACCGCATCGTTCGTGCCCTGTGGGCGCCAGATCCTCCCATCAAGAAATTCACTGCCGGCGGCGGCGTGCTTTGGTCACCTGCTATTTTTAGTCCAAGCAAATCTCTCAGGGTCGGAAATCAATCCTTGCCATTGTCCCTTGAACCCGACGAAAGCTTCTGCTGGCTCGCATCGCGGCTACCACCCTTTTCCAAGAACCCGCAACAACATGGTGCTGGTTCTCAATCCAGCCTGCTGATCGATCTCACCGATCAACTTGTGGCTGCCATGTCCTCTGATCGAGTGCCTCCGCATCCTCTCCAAGTCCTTTACGACTGTCGCTTCTTGCTTACCCTCTACCCTCTCCAGATGCCGATGTATGTAATATCTGCCCTGAAGGACAAGGCATCGGTCAAGGTTTTGCCATTCACCCAACTCTACTGGCCCAAAGTCGTCCTCCAGCGCGAATTCCATCCTGACCATGTCCTGGCCGTGCCACAGGAAAACGACGGCATGCACACGCAATCCTCGCCATGGATTTCTATTCGGTGGGTCCGCCCATTGGATTCGACATGAGATTTCTTGTACTAGTAAAAAATGTCACTCCGTCGGAATGTATTTGATGTTGATATCAAGTATCTGATGTATCAAGATCAATTTCATGTTCGGTAGAATTCCCCTCAAATACCGGTCGATTAAAATGAACATGTATAATCAGAACCAATGTGTATCAAGATGTGGACAAGGGACAGCGTGCTGCAATTCTAATAGTCAAACTTGATGCTATGGTTCTCCATCTGCCAAAGTAATAAGGATACCCGTAAGGCGAATCAGCAATCGAAATGTACTACTCACGGTAATCTCTCCACCGCGATATGATCCCCGCTTTTTCTTGTTTTTCTCCTTGCGGAATCCTGCCCCACGGGTCACTATGAGGTCGCGATGCGCACGTTCACCGTAATCGTTTCTGGCGCCTCCCTGTAACACTCGTAAGGGTTACGTTCACAGGTGATGATTCATAACCCACCTTCGCCTCGTAGCCATTGTCCAGCAGAACATCAGGTGCTAAATTCTGGACTCTGACTCGCTGGAAGCGCTCCCGGACCCTCGGAGGTGGGCCTCCTTTCCTCTGTGACGCCCTTGCGGCGTGTCGCGAATTGGCAGCTACAGCGGTCGTCACAGCGGCTCCATTTTCCGAAGTCTTACGCTTTTTTGCAACAGGCGCATCCTCCTTTTGTTGTGATTTTGAATCTGATTCATCCGAGCACAATTCTGGAGCCTTCTCATTCACGTTCGCTTCGTCTTCGTCGCTCGAGCTGGAGGTACTGGACGAGTCGGAGCTGCTGGTGGACGACTCAGTATTAGAACTATCTGAAGCGGAACCCTCTGAAGAACTGTCTAGATCCGAGCCGTCCGAATCAAAGCCCTCCGATTCGGAGGTCTTTTTTTTAGTCTTGGTACTTCTGTCCTGCTCTGCTACCTGTACGACTTTTTTGGCTACCTCGCGTGCATTCTCTCCAGCTGAAATATTGATGAACACCAATCAGATCTGGGAGGTGATGGAACGAGCCTGATGACAACGTGACGCTCGTATCACGTTCAGCAGCCTTTCGGGGTTTCTTGATTTCGGGGGGTTCATCAGAGTCGGAGCTGCTACTGTCGCTCTCGCTGGTATCATCACCCTCACTTTCGGAATCTGGTGTCAAATAAGATGTCCGATAGGATCACTCGACAAGAAGCTTGCCTGAGGTATCTTCTGAGCTGATTGAAATTAACGACCTGCACGTGCACGACGACGCATCTTGGCCACCCACCTCGAATCAGAGCTCGTGCTGTCTTCTGAATCGGATCTAGTTGCACATGTCGAACAAGGAATAGAAAAGAGGACATACCATCAGAGGAAGAGTCCTCGGACGAGGCTAATGCAGAAGTATGATCTTTAGACACGACATAGAAACGCTAGGAATACACACAGTCCGTATCTCTGCTAGCACTTGAGTGATTGGCATGTCCCTGGGAGGTAGACTGATGCTCACGCTTTGGTATGTTTCTTTGCCGTCCAATCTTTAATTATGTCCTCGAGCGGTGATCCTTCTTGTTCTAAATCATCGCGAAGGACGACAAAGGACCTGGCTGCCTTTTTGACGGCCTCTGCGGCTTTATTCTGGGACTGGTGCTTCAGAAAATGATAAATCAGAGCATACGTTGCTGCAGGACAGATGGTCACTGGGAGCGCGAGTGTAGCGTGTGGCAGGTCCCGTACCGGCAGTGTTTGCTTCCATCGAAAGGCAAAGGCAATAACCGAAAAATGATTAGGACATACGTGTATTGTTCCCACATCCAAACTGCTATTGAAGTACAGTAAATGAGTACCATCATCAAGGGACCCACTGCCAGGCAGCACGACGGGTCAGCCCTCCGCGTCGCCATCGTACATGCCAGATGGAACAAAGTGGTCATCGAGGCCCTCGTCGCCGGCGCCATCTCGAAACTCAAGGAATCTGGTGTCAAGGAATCCAATATCGTGCTGCAGTCTGTCCCGGGTAGCTACGAGCTGCCCCTCGCCTGTTCCAAGTGCGCCGTCCTCCATCTTACCGTCCTCATACGATGATCTCTGGGTAGAGTCATTGCAGGCTCCAAGACACAAGCAAGATCGTCCGCTACGGATCTACTTGGGCCCAATCAACTCCCAGGGTCCACCACGGCTACGCAACTACATGAAGCCCCGTTTGATGCAGTCATCGCGATCGGTGTTCTCATCAAGGGTGCAACAATGCACTTTGAGTACATTTGTGACAGTGTTTCGCATGCCCTCATGAGGGTTCAGCTGGACACCGGCGTTCCTGTGATCTTTGGCGTTTTGACGGCCCTCGACGACGACCAAGCGTTGGAGCGTGCGGGCATTGGTAGAAGGGAGAACAAGGGACACAATCACGGAGAGGATTGGGCGCTAGCGGCGGTGGAAATGGCGGCACACTGCAGGAGGTGGTCTGTAGGGTCGTTCTCGTAGACTCCGGTGTGAATATATATCAAGCCACGTCCATCCGTCCGACCAACAGCACCGCCCAGCCATGAAGAAAAAGGTACATACGCGCGGTCTTTTCGTCCGTGCAAATATCTGACTGTACGCCTCCATCGAGGTACTCTTGATGGGTGCGTCGGGAAGTGGAAAAACCTCGATGCGTTCCATGATTTTGTGAGCCAAAACTACGCTCTCATCCACGGGATCCCCGGTGAATGGTTTCTGAATTAGTTCCAACAACCCAGCATCTCTGACGTCCCGCTTGGGCGCCACCATCGACGTGGAGCAGAACCACGTTCGGTTTCTCGGAGACCTCATCCTCAACCTTTGGGACTGCGGTGGTCAAGACGCGTTCATGGACTCGTATCTTTCCGCCCAGCGTTCCACTATATTCTCACATGCAGGAGTCATGATCTATGTTTTCGACGTCGAAAGCCGTGAAATGGCCAAAGACTTAGAGTACTATCGCAACTGCCTCGATGGCCTGTCGCACTTTAGCAAAGATGCGAGCGTATTCCTCCTAGTCCACAAGATGGATTTGGTTCGCGAAAGTGAACGATCCGTCATCTTTCAGCGAAAAGTTGTAGAATTGGAAAAGGCAAGCGGTGATTTCCCGGTCAAGGTGCTTGGGACAAGCATTTATGATGAGACTCTGTACAAGGCATGATATTTCTTTCTCTCACGACCCGCGCTTGATACACTGTATTACAGGCCTGGTCGAGCATCGTCAACACATTAATTCCCAATGCTCGGAACCTCAATAAACACCTACGGATATTCGCGGAAGCTTGCAGCGCAACTGAGGTCATTCTCTTTGAGCGTGCCACTTTTCTGGTTATTGCTACATCATCATTCCCTGATGCGTCCGATTCTGTCGTGACCCATTCATTAGATCCAAAGCGCTATGAACGTACCTCGGAGTTGATCAAATCCTTCAAACAATCATGTTCTCGGCTGCGGGAGGAGTTCTACTCCCTAGAGATGGAGCTCGCGGAATTCAGTGCAGTTCTGGATGAAATGACTAAGAACACCTACGTGTTGGTCGTGGTCCATAATCCAGTTGTTGGTAAGCAGTAGCCGGAGAGAATAAACTTGTCTCCTGAACTGTTTGCTCCAGAAACCGCAGCAATCAAGATGAATATTCGAATGGCAAGGAAAAAATTCGAGGAACTTCAGGGTGATTCATTGATGTCGTAGGATGAACTGCGCCACTTTTCATCCGGCGAAGAAGGCGAAGAAGGAAGCCAAGTGGGTCGGTAGTTAATGAATCTTTGGATCTTTTCACGCCGGTGCTGGCGACTGGAACGAACATGGTTTTACACCGATAACAAAGCGGTATTACTGCAACTAAGGTATCTGCATGCTCAAAGCTTCCTCCCTCTATCCTCCAAAGCATCTGCATTTGTTTCTTGGAGATGCAAGTCTTCATTTATAAGGTGATCTACACCCGAATACTGCACTAGCATGCCCACCAAAGCCCCGCCCCCTCGAGCTGGTATCGTCTTGTATTCTATGATGGACACACCAGTGTTCAAGCAACGACCGATCTCAACGCCACCGCGACAAGTGACCAACCCATTTGTTCGCAACGAAGAAAGGAGGGCCCGAATCCACGCTCCATGCGAGACAACGAGGATGTTATGCGGCTGTTCCCCGGGGAAATCCTGGTCATCGAGCGCGGAACTCATGTAGTTCACTATCGATCTCGAATACCACGCAAGACACCTCGCAACGAAATTGTATGTTGTCTCTAGCGATGGTGCAGTTTTGTTTGCTGGCCATGCCTCCCCTTGCAATTCGCCCATATACTAGTTTCCCGCCAACAGCGACGCGGCAGTCCATTAGCTCGAACGGCGCGGGAGATGAGCCATTACTTACTCGTTCTCGCATCGATTCATCTAACTCCCAGACTGTGTCTGGCTGGTATTGGAGAATGCATTCCGCCGTCTGGGAACAAATTAGTCTGATCTGAGAGTTATTTTGTGTCATCAGAGTCTTACCTTGGACGCCCTTTGAAGATCGCTGCTGAATGCTCTTGCAAACGGGACATCCTTTAATGCTTCGGCCACCAACATTGCTTGCTTCCACCCGGTTTCATTGAGTGGGATATCCAATTGGCCCTGTATTCTGTGTATTCTGTTCCATTCTGTTTCGCCATGTCGTACGATGTACAAGCGGAACCGGACTGGCATCGCAGTGGAGAAAGTTATCGGTCACATGATGTACCCGCAAGAAACTAGTGTACACGTCTTGTATTATCCCCTTAGCATCAGCTTATCACTAACGCGCTGACTTCCTGGGAAATGTTGCCAATCCTTCCGTCATTGAAGCTAGAGCGGACTGTGCCCATAATATTCCTCAGTTCTACCACTTGCGCCGATTTCAGATTCAGTGCAGTGCCTCGACCCGCTTCATAGACCTTACCAAGTGTGATCGGTAACTCACACACAAGGGTTAAAGATGCTCACGAGGTTTCCGAGAGCCACAGAGGCTCGATAAGCTATCTCAGATTCCTCTTTTTCTAATCCGAGTACCTGTAAGAAGTCAGCAAGCAGAATAATCTCGCAAGGCTTTAATTCGACCTTTAAGATAAGAGCAAGACACTGGTCACGTGCCGCTATACTAGCAGGCGCATCCAAGTGAATGCACGAGAAGCTGAGAAATATTGGAGTCACACCGTCAATTTCCATATGATAGAGACTGACTTAAACAATACAGACGCGAGCGCCAAACGCTGCGGTTTTGAGAGGAGGTGATACGGCACTTGCATCAGTGCCTCGAAGATCTGGTAGGGTGATCAGGAAGATGAGTCGAAAGAGATACAAGCTCCTTCACCTGCTGGATCCACCGATCACCAATCACGGCAGTCCCTGCTTGGAAAAAGTTGGCGATAGTACGCAATAGCAGCAACACATTTGTTTCCTGTAGCTTCAACATCGGGCTTCTGCATGATACGATAGACGACCAGTCCGAAGCGCTGAATAGACAGTCAAAAAATCGTTCTCGATTTTCATAGGCGGCTAGTGAGTTCGCGCAGTGTCCGACGACCAAACGACTGAGATCCATCACTACCATCACACGTTAATGTAGATAGACTCCGGCACCCCAAGGACGCACCAGGGAACCTCTGGGAAACCGGCCACCGATCCAAGACCGATATTATGGCTTCAATGTGCGATACGCTCGGAGAAACGGGAGCGGGTAACGTTGTACTTGAAGCAACTTGGGAGAGGAACGTGAACACTTCTTCCATCAAGACTTTTTCCTCCGGGGCCATTGCACAAGCTGCAGTTGTCTGCAACTAATGGTTACGGCGGCTGTGCAAGGAAAAACTGCCACTTGTAGCTCACAATTTCATTACGGAGAGCGTCATCAAATTGATACAGTTTAGCCCGCATGGCTGGTATATTGGATTGCTTGAATGTCACAAAAAGTTTCTATGCAAATCAGTGAATCAGCGCATGAATCTGACACAATCAGCCGCAAGACGAACAAAGGGAAGAATCTTTGTTTGCGTGGTTTGGACAGCTGCAGAAGGTGACGTTGCATGCGAGGCACCAGAATAGCGAGAGGTGCCTGTGTAAGGGTCTACACACGTAGATGTATGTACAGGCGGGGGATGACTTGTCGAAGGCTGATACCTCGAAGCTCCTGTATAAATTATACGGTCATATACGGTCATGCTTGTCGAATTTGCGAGGAGTAACGTTTCAATCCTGACCTGTAAATGGGTCCGCGTAGTTGCTGTCGCTCCCTAAGTTCACCCCTGCGGTATTCTTCTCAATGAACCTCACGACTTCATCAATATAATCCATCGAGATATCGTTTTGCTGCAGAAAGCGTTGGGCAGCCGTGTAAGGATTCTCTAGGGAATGTCAACAAAGAGGTATTTTCAAAACAGCAGGGCCTACTCACCAGAGACATTGTAGGGAAGCTTGAACGGAGGTGCACCCTCTTGCGCATCCACATCGAATACGTAGTCGTATTCCTTGCCATTGTAGAGTTGCTTACGACCGGTGCCAACGGCATCAACGACTTCACCAATCTTTTGCCAACTAGAAGAAACCGTATCCCACTTTCAGCAGTGAAGTGAGAATCATCAATGTTAACTAATTGAATGCGGTTCACCTGATATGCTTCTACAGAATCCCCAGCTCTAATCATCTTTACTTCACCTGCCTTCTTTCCTACGCTCTTCAGTACCCTGAAACTGGGAGCCGACAAACAAACTACCTGGAACAACCAGTGCTTCTGAGCTTGGCAGATCGGCTTTCTTTACATCACCGACTTGTTGTGACGGGAGCGATTGGATGGAAACTTGGTCCTCGAATGTTTTCCGGTCAGCTTCGGTGGCCCAGCGATCTTCCGAATCACTAAACACTCGAATAACGCCATCGCTGCATCCGCTAACAATATCGCTATTAGGCATGGTGGACACTGACCACACGGAAATGGCAGGGTGTACTATGACTTGTACACATTCCCCGTCTGGAAGCACCATGGATATCAACAAGTCAAGTTTTGGTATCACAGAAAGATGCACTATACCACGCCACACCCGCACTGAGCGGTCCTCTCCAGCAGAAACCAGGTCGCCATTAGGCAAAATTGATAAACTGTACACGAAGGAAGTATGCCCAGATAGTGTGTAAATCAGATCACCATCCATAGTCCATACTCGAACCTCGCTGAGACACGTTAAATGCATCCCTAGAGTAAGATATACATTCAACCCACCTATCGTTGGAGCAAGACGCAAAACCAAGGCGAGGTACCAATGCTAGGCCACGGACGGCATCATGGTGGCCTTCGTAGGTTCGTATAGTCTTATTTTCCACCCAAAACTTGATAGTCTTATCCGCAGATGCTAAAATAGGGTGTCAGAAGGGTTAGCAAAGAAACAAAATCTAACAAACCAGTCAAGAAACGAGACTCGTCCAAAGCGAGAACTGCCCAAACTGATTGTCCGTGTCCCTCGAGATTGTATTGAAGTGTGAAGTTTTTCCAGACTTTGGCGGTCCTTACCCATCCCACTTCGTCCCGTTCTACTTGTAAGACGGAAAACCGCTCACCTGTCCCATGAACCAGAAATGATGACACCAGTTGGGCCGACGTGGAGGGCGCAGACATTATCTGTGTGCCCAACCAAAGAATACTCTGGGTCTTCTTTGCTGGGCAAATCAAGCGCAAAGATATTGACGACCATATCTTGGCCGCCGACGACAGCATATCCTGAACACACCTGAATTCCATCATAATATCTCTGCAGGCTAGGGGTAGGACAGCTCACCTTGCGGTACGTCCACAGTTGGGGGGAGGTACTCCACTGCGTTGGCGAACCTGGAACCCGATCGGAGGATAGATGTAGGGGAGAACAATGAAGATGAACTTCTCTGCCATGATATCGCAGTTGAATCGCGCGAAGCTGATAGAACTAGGTTATCAGTTGGTGATACCACTCCACGAACCTGTGAGTACGGTGATATGTCGAGCAGGCAAATATTATAATGGACGGCCACATACATCAGCAGAGTGGCTCAGTAGTGTCGCTGAAAGTTTGTAGGGCATTGGACTGACACGAACTTGCGATAACGGGCCAGTGTTGGGAAGGTGAACATTACGTAAGTCACCAAATCCGAACACTACTATGCTGTGGCAAGGTGTTCATTTCATACCTCATGCGATTTCGCTTCGTTGAATTTCTCGTTCTTCTGCCATGGATAACGCAGTCGATTCAGCTCTCTAGGTTTGGCCAGAGGGACTTGGCGCGGCTCTCAACCGAACAAATAGTAGCTTTGGCGCATTCTTCGGACCCAGTCAAAAACATTGACACACGAAATCCGGATTCTCATTTGTCAAGGCTCCTGATCCCGCGTCCTGGTACGTCGTGCACTTCTCGGTCCGTATGCTAAATATCCAGGTTGGCAGTCGGAAGTAACAACAGTACAATTACCCGTCAACACATTGTTGGCGTGCTGAGAGCTTTGAATTGGCATGTCGAAGAAGATAGTTTCATAGAAAATACACCATACGGTCGACATTCTTTCACCAACATCATTGCCACCAAAGACCCAACAGCTTTGCGAAGGATCATTGTTTCTGCTCACTATGACAGCAAGTTCTTCCCTGTATATCCAGAGAACCAGGTGCACTCTGCAGAGTCAGGGGGTTCTTTATGTTGTTAATGGCTTCTAGTTTATAGGTGCAACAGATTCCGCAGCTCCCTGTGCGATGATGCTTGACCTGGCCGAGGCTTTGAATCCGCTACTTGACGAGCGAGAGCAACGACTCCTAGACGGCATAGAAGACGATGAAGACGATGCGGATACTACGTTACAGTTGGTATTCTTTGACGGCGAAGAAGCGTTCAAGGAATGGACAGATGCAGATTCAATTTATGGCGCTAGGTGAACCAGCCTCGCACCATCGACACCATCCTCCATGGCTGAAGTGCTACTGAATCTAGGCATTTGTCCGAGAAATGGGCAACGACATACATAGCTCCTCACGCCAAACGGCGGCTAATCAGTCATCCAATGACGGAACTGGGCGGGATTGAGCATCTTGTTCTCTTAGACCTCTTGGGTGCACCCAGTCCGTCGGTCCGTTCGTATTTTACCGATACTGCATGGTTGTTCGATTCACTTGTTTCCGCGGAGCAACGGCTGCATCAATCCGAAGTACTCTCAGGTTCGGATGGGCCAGGCGTTTTCCAAAGCTTTTTCGTACCTCGTCGCAGCAACGAGTTCGGTTATGGGTATGTAGCCGATGATCACATACCATTCCTCCGAAAGGGTGTAAGCATCCTTCATGTGATCCCATATCCGTTCCCTACTGTATGGCATACATTACGGGTAAGTCGTGAATCTACGTCTTCACGGATGGCTGTAGTTTGATTTTGTAGGATGATGCGACCGCTCTCGATATATCGACTATGAGACGTTGGAACCTCATCCTGAGGGTATTTACATCGGAGTATTTGAACCTGCGGCCGGAAGTGGCCCCAGCGTGGTCGAACCACGAGCACGTAAAACGTATTGAACTTGTGAGTACCTTGTCGTAGTAAAATTATCTCGAGTTTAGTTCGTGCTCGCTTAGTAGGTTCATCCATAGCTATGAAGTAACTGGGGTTCGCACTCTCAGAATTAACTGCTGATTCATTGACTCGTGTAGCCTAGTGAATACATGAGAGTTATGCACGGAGGCAAGCAGTCCCTGATCAACAAGTTAGATTACTGTAATGAGACTACCTCCCTTCTCGGTGCCGTTATGCAGCCATTACTAGAGCCTTATAGTGCTTCATCAACTCGGAGGCATCCGTGGCAAGCTTCTACGGTCAACAAGCTTGGAAGAGCAAAATGCAATAAGGTATACCTGTTGTTTCTCTCGCCCTTTATCCAGGCGGCGTTTTATTCCATCCATCATGTCCTTGCGCGACTTTTGCATCTGCGCTAATTGTACCTGTGCTAATTGTGGAGGGTCGTATATGCGACTGACTTTCATATGTTTCCACGAAGGGACTCACCTGCTTGCTCACCCTCCTGAATTACCTGTTTACGCCACGGAGCAACTTCGTCCAGCAGGGATGAATACGTTGAGAGTAAGTTGTCGAAAGTTTCCTTGCCTGTCTTGTCAAAAATGCCAATCTAATTAATGGGATAACGACCTTGTTCGTGCTCGGGCACCCCTTTATAGTCTGGGACGAGGAATGCTTCTGCAGATGCAGCTCCTCGAGCTGGCCCAGTAAGCCAAGGATTTCATCACTTTAACAGTTCATACCCTTTCCCTCGTGCAGGCATATGAGGCAACTCACGCGTAAGTGTTAGTTTCCTTCGTGGTCCTTTCCAGATCCTCTCGCATCGTGGCGAATGCGGAGGCGAGCCTCATCTCGAATGCTGGCTCCGACTTCGGCTTGTCTCCTGTGGATGCTCAATCTTGATCATCTCTCTGGAAAGAAACGTACCTCGTTCAATTCTGTAAGCGTGCTTCATGATGGGTTGAAAGTGTTGTTGAAAAAAGGACGGGGAAGGTCGCTGTGATTTCGGCGCGCGCTGCTTTGCTGACCAAGCACGGGAATTCAACCTGGATACCCAAACAGTACAGATCTTCAAGTCACGCAGGCGTGCTTAAAAGAAAGAGGATGCGAATGGATTACTGATGTAAGTTGCAAGCTAACTATGGTGCAAACACAGGGATCTCAGGGGACGAGTGGTGCTACGTTCGAGTACGACGTCCCCATAAGCGCCGCCAAGCTGTGCTGCAGTTGACAAATAGAATGACTTCACTTATAAGGTATGCCTATATGGAAAGAAAGAATAAGGTCAATTTGATGTCTCCTCAGAGGACAAGCACAAACCATTCTGAAGCTGTGTAGTTGGTCAGCGAGGGTAGAGAGTCACGAAAAAACACAGCTCACTCGTTGAAATTCATCGTACGCAGTGCTCCTGATATTTTCATGTGCATTTCGTATGACACCCATCATCCAGTCCGCAGCTTGGCGTTCGTTGAGTCCAAGGACAAATCGGTCCTTCAGCCGCTTGATGGTTGCTTCTCCCTTGAATGAGGGAAGGCCAGTCCCCAACATTAGCTGTACAGTGCTGACCAGTTGATCTGCATGGGGCCGTAGAGCCAGGAAGGCCTTAACTGTCAGTTGCTGGAAGAGTTCGTATCCTTGAGAGTGTCGGCCACCCATCAGGATAACCATTTCGTGATTGAGTTTGAAGGAGCTAGGCTCAAATTTGACACCCTGCGGCACGGAGCATGATCCACGGATCGCCATTAGGGTTCAAAATTACTTACTCCAGGCCGTAAACACCACAAAATTCATGTTAGTATCTGCAGTAAAGCGGAAAAGGATAAACTTATCTATATCAAACAGAAAGCCAAAATCTTTTAGGAAACTTAGTAAGTGGCATGGTACAATCGCCCCACGTGAAACTAACCAATATGTACGATGTGTCCTTCGGCATCAATCATGATGTTACCATTGTGTCGGTCTTTGATCTGCAAAATATAGCATGCCACAGAATACCCGGCCATGGACTGGATGAAGTTAAGGCGGGCTCTCTGAAAGGCGACAGTGTCCTCCCCTCCGTATTTGGACACGAAGAAGTCAAGGAGGTCGTTAACCTTGGCGCGGCCCATTTCATCTCGCGAGGTGGCATTCGGTACCACGTCGATCACTCCGCACTGATATGTCTCAGTCGGCACATTAAATAACTTCAGGCAAAACCGGACTTACACCAGGAGCAGTAGCCGTGACTCTGTATGGGTAGAGATACAAGGTCAAGCCGACGCTAGTGAAGATATTCTTAAACATTGCGATGATCTGAAGGGCGAGGACGTCTTGGCGACAGTCGTCGCCGACTTTAAAAATTGCTTGCTGCCAAACATCGAATTCTTCCCGTTTCTCGACGCCAGAGGCGTCCAATAAGGCATCGGGATCTGTTTGGATTACGATGCGTTCCTTCCTCACTTTGAATGTAGCCATAAAAGGAGCCTAGAAAGATGGTCAATCAAGTTCCCATTATCGCACGGCCAGTAAAATAAACCTTGGCATGACTCTGTAACGGGCGCCCGGATAATTTGTCGACGTCGACAACTTTCCCATCCGGGTTACTGGGAAGGTAAACACCTACGTCGACACGAATTTTGGCCATCTCTTCGTCAATCTTTGCCTTTAAAAATGTTGGTATATGGTAAACAAATCTAAAGAAATAGTTGCCTTCTTCTCAGGCTTGGATCTCTTTATGTATGGCCTCAATTTTCCAGATATCGAGGTAACTTCTTGAAAGAACTTGAATTCTCGGTCATAAAATGACCTCGCTTCTCCTGACAGAGATTCGACCACTAGGTTGGTCATCCTGTCAAGGACCGGCTTCATAGGATCTTCCTGGAAACGCTCATCTTCAAACATTTTTCCACTGAACTATGTCCGCGAGACGTACTATTTCTGCTGCATCGTCCTTGAAGCAGTTTGCCCTCATATTCCAAATGATTTGATGACAAAATAGCTGCGATATCATCGTGGTTTCAAGAATGAATCTGGCAATATAACCTGTGTTTCCTTCGTGTCTCTGGCTCTCCACCACATAGAACAAGCTCACCAAGATCATCGAATCGTAGTGCCTGAACAACTTGCGGTACGAAGAAGAATGTCAAATCGACTGGGTGTTCTTTCAGAACACGATGGGCATATTGGAGTAAGTAAGGATCATTGTCGTGCTTTTTCTCGAAAAATGTGACAGCAATTACAGGTGGAACCGGGGCCCAGAGCAGGATGTGCTACCAAATATGATTAGTCCGGCGCAAAAACCACGTAAAGGCAATACCTTTAGCTCTCTCCTCTGACTTGAACGGGTAGTGTCGTCTATTAGGTAGCGTAAACCTTCGGGGGTATGCATAACGGCAGCGGGATTTGCGCGAACAAGTCTCTGAACTTCAGTGTGTGCTGCGGGACTTTTGAAGCGTTCCATCATATGGATGGCTATAGCTGGATCTATTTCCCACACATTGCGCACCACCACTGGCCAGTTATTCTGCCAAAGTATGAGGGATGTTTGATCGCAGTCGGGGTGAATCTCACCTCTGATATGGTTCGTTCAAGATTTCCAGGGTGATCATGGCCCCTGTTTGTGTCGTTCGTAGGATTAGCCCACACTAAGAGTCGATATATCTCATTTTCCACTAATAGCCGAAGCGGATGATTGATATTTTTAAGACGACTCGCGTAGACTGCCAAGTGTTAGTCTGGTCCATGCTTGATGGTAGTTTTTACACACGAGAATTCTTCGCGATTAATTGATTAGGGGGGAGGCTGGATAACGAAAGAAGAGCCCTCGTCGAATCGGTCTGAAGGTGGCCGATGAACTCCGAGAGAATTTTGACGTCGGCGATCACTTGAACACGGTTGGCTCCAAATGTCCACCTTAGAAACACCCTAAGCAATTAAAGCATCGGGAAGATGGAGTTACTCACTGGGGTCGAACCGAGAACCAAGCATACGCCGTACGATAAAGATTTTCTCGCACAGTACACTCGGAGAAGAAATCTAAATTCGAACTCTTCAATGTTTCAAAACCAAATAAAAGGAAGGAGTAGCGCAATTCGCGGGCAAGTGGGTGCGTACTGAAGTAAGTCAGTGCAAAATGCAAAATGCAATCTTATGCAAAACCCACCTGAACAATTTATGCGCGTGGGTGGATCGTAGAACAAGTTGTTGCATAAGAAATATAACTGTCGATCGACGATAGCGAGCAGCTTGCAATCGACTGAATACCATTTGAAGGACAAACATATGTGGCAGGAGAAGACGCCCAGCATGAGTGGTTGCACGATCGATTTCCTCCTTGTCTGTGGGGCTGTATCCCATTGGGTGGTAGAATGGATCGTCGTAGCTATGAGAGACGTAAGATTTGATGATAGAACCCGGTTTAAAGTCCTGACTTTAGGGATTGCGAAAAAACACCCTTCCTGTCTTTTACAGTGGCAAACCAAGCTGCCAAAATCTCGCCTATCAAAACGACCTCGGCAGCCGGCTTCTCCGCTATAACCCAAGTCCAAACCTCAACCCCGGCAGCCATAGCAGACGGTGTGAACACTTCGAATGGCAATACAACCAGATAATGCAAGAGGGTATACTCGCACTGCCAATCATCAAGCACAGGATTTCAAAACGGTGGGGTTAACATTTACCTTGTCTAATGCTATGAGAGTTGCCGCACAACGAAATAGTAGGCGCTTGAGGTCCTGAACTGTTAATGTACTGGTCTTTCCCAAGATAGAGTTCATGGTATCCTCCATCTTTCTCCCCAGTGCTAGAATGTCCGTGAGTGTTGCGTTTTGCGGAGGAACTTTGTCTAAGACGTCTTGCGCTGCATTCCAATGTAAATTAGTCACTACTTCATTTGCAGAAACCACCTGCCATTTCGACTAGCAAGCCGCAAGCCTGCAGCTTCACCTGCGAAATAGTTCTTACTAGCGAGCTGGCTAGCAAGCACTTTTGCACGATCGTATTCCCAGTTAGATAGGGAACGGAGTGAAGCTGGAAAATGTTAGGAACCCTGATTCCGATCGCGATACCACTTACTTAATTGTCGGTGTGGCGGCCCGAAGGCTTTCGCAAATCTCTCCGCCATGGATGCACCCAATTCAGATGCGTCCGAACCGACGAGGTGTGTTGCGGCAAGGTATTTCTGTCAATTCGAATTGAGCCTTCGTTCTTTACTCGAAATTTGAAGAAAAAACCTGGAGAGTTGACTGCAGCTCTATCGGGGCACGACTCAAAGCCAGCTCAAACCAATTGCTAGCATGTCGCTGCAACTGCTGAAGAATATCGTTTCTGACACTGTAATCATCTGTCAGCTGTAGATGTATGCCCGTACGTTCAGAGTGGAATTCATATATGGGGTTGTACTACAACGGCGATGTGAGGGCGGAAATATTTGACCAGGGGGTGGCACCAACCTCGTCGAGATATTCATTCTCGCACGCACGTCTCAGAAGAGTGAGACACTCAAGAATAGCGTAGACAAGTGTTGCATCACACATCAATGATGGGAAGGAGGTGATTAAGCGATTGAGGTACCTCGATGCAACCTCACGAGCACGCGCAATGCGGTGGGTACTGGCCACAAGCAAACTGCACAGTTCCGAGGAAAGGTGAGATGGTAGTGCTTGCTCTGCAGCCTGGGTATTCAAGTCAGCACTGCAATCTTTGATCACCTATCCGTTTTATTAGGTTCTCACCGTGCCAAGAGAATGGAAAGGCATACATTATCAGCGACAGCGTCCATGCAGATATTCAGGTTGTTTTGCTTATTTAAACTCGGATTAGTGAAGTAGGAAACTAAGGAGGACGGTAGTCCGGCCGCAGAGCGCATCGCCTCTATGTCGTGCATCGTTAATACGAAGATGACTTGACCAGTTGTCAATGATCGTAAGTCGCCCACACTTGACGAAATACGGCGCGAAAGATAAGCACGGTGCCTTGCCAGGACCTTGTATTTTGATCAATATTCTGATACTATGGGGTGTCAAAAACCATACCGAGTTGGCATACTCGTGCCTTACAACTGTGCGATACTCCAAATCACTTACTGCATCAGATACATTCTCGAGGACCAGGCATGGCGTCTTTATTGCGATCCTTGCAAGTGCAGGGAACAGCCACGTCATGGCACTCTTCTCCCTCTCCTCCTCCCCAGAGGAGGTGAAACGAAAAAGGACACACAGGAACCACAAGTTTCGGAATAAGTTGGTCAGCTCAGATGTAGCATGAAGGTGTGGTGTAAAGTCGGCGTGATTCAGGAGAGCTTCGATAGGAAGAAGAAGCGAGGCAAGTTGCTCTGTCATCTCCTCCGTCTGGCAGGTTCCTTCGTCGTTAATCAAGATATCAGTAGGCGGGAGACAACAGCCAACCTTCCCATTGTGTCCTGCAGCACCGGCATTCTGGATCGCAACACCTTTGTCGGAGAATAGCGTGAGGAGCTCCTCCAAGTACACGTCATATAAGTCAGGTCGTCTGTCAATTTCTCGAGCAAGTCTGGTTTGCGCTGCTAATACCTGATTGTGCCAGTAGATGTAGCCACTCCAACATTTGTGGAATAGCTAACGTACCATATTGTTGGAGAACCTGGGATCTTCTGGGTTTGCTGCACGATTAATGGCCGAAAACGCACGGACGATGTCCACGAAGGCATCCTCTGGAGCAACCAAGGCCAAGTCAACCAAGTTGTACGCAATAGCCGCCTCGACTGTTGGCTCCGCTGTACGAAATCTTTGCAATAGCATAGAGATTGTAAGCTTCGTCACCTCTTCCCTGTCGAATTCCAGAGCAAGTCGTGTCACAATAGATATTGTAGTGATTCCAATAAGATGCTTTTCCTCGTCGGAACGACCTCGAAGACCAATATCCTCGCTCTGGAAAGTAAACTGATCCGCGGAAGACGAGAGAGATGTGCAAAGCGGATTACGCAAAAACTGTTGCGAAGAAGACTCGAAGATGTCTTGGCTCGTCGCAGCAATGTAGTTTAACAGAGAATACATGTTAGACATGATAGAATCTTCTCCGGGTGCCAGCTTTCCAATGAGGTCAATTAACTACTTTTCGGAAGCGAGAAGAAAACCCCACCTTCACACACAAACCAAAGCATTTCGCTGCAGCTGTAAGCGGTGGTGGAGAGCGTTTCTCGGTATTGAAAGCAAACTCGAATATTGGAAGAGGAGAGGTCACAAAACGACGAAGGTGGTGTACTAGCTCCTTCGCAATTTCTGGGAAGCTCTGGACAAGTACAGTCATTGCTTTGAGAGCAGCCTCCTGGACCAAGTTGTCCATTATTGGAGACTTGTCGCTCAAAAGCAGACCAAGGCAAGCATAAAGGTCAGAATCAAGTTCTCCCAAAGCAACCGAACATATAGAAGCCAATTTCTGTATTGTATGATGAATCATCTATGCCAACCATTTGTAAAAATGAAACTCACCAAGCTTTCTGACATTGTTTCCCATGCATACGTATCAATAGGAGGCTCGACGTCCATATCCTGTATTTGCACCAAAAGATCCTTGAAGCACTGTAAAGATCCTCTTATGGTTGAATTCAAGGCATTCTTCGTTGTCTCATTCTCCACAGGCAACTTCTTAGCGGCTCTCTTCATTAAACTTGACCAAGCTCTGTTAGCAGCAGCAGCTTCCTTCAACGGTCCTCGATACTGAACACCCTCCGCCCAGACCGCAGTAAGAGCCTGAGCGAGTACAGTCCACTGTAACTCCATTACACAACACACAATAAAATATCCGCTCAGGGGTCTCCCGAAGTTGATGTAGCGCGTAATAAAAGTATGGCAAAAGAAATAAGTCTCGGATGAGTCAGGATTTTCTTCTGCTTCTTGATGAATATCAAGGAGGAGTCGGTTGATGGATTCGAGAATAGGATCCTGCACTAAGCCAGTAAGAGTACCAGAAAGTAGTTGCCATTGAGTCACTGTCCAAGGAAAGAGAATTGACGTGATAGCACGATAGAGGCCATGGACTGAAGGGGTTAACCGCGTCAGGACCTCGAGCGCTACAGGATGTCAAGTAGTAATTCTACATCAAGAACTCGAGACTACTTACGACTTGCTGTCAGAAGCTTCTGTACTATTTGAGTGATGAAACGTAGGATAGCATCGACTGCGTGGTCTACTCTATCCGGATGAATAGAACAAACTCGTAGCATAGCAGAAACAGTCGAGTAGACAAGTTGATCTGGGAGTGCCCATTCTGTGACAAGAGGATCAGAATAAAACAAATCAACAGCAAACATGCCCCACCGTCCCAGGATAAGGATTGGTCATATTCAGTGTAGGGCGCGTCATCCAAGAGACCAACAAGAGTTGCCATGAATGTATCAACCTTGTCTCGAACATGTTCCTCGGGAAAATTTACAACCATATCTCCAAATGCAATATGACAATGCGCTCGAGCTTCCGACTTGTAGACCGATTAGCAAGTGCGGTATGGAAAACGATACTCATGAATCGTACCATGTATATCCTTGTGCTCGTGTTCGTCTCGCTACTTGACCTGTCACTGTAGCGTAGAGGGAGTCTGGCCTTAGATTGGATGAGTTGTTGAATGCTAGAGAGGCCATCCGTAACTGGCTCGTGTGCGGCCAGGTCGGATAGAATGAGTTGGCGAACATTGAGTTCTAGACTAAGAGGAAGAAGTGACTAACGCTCGTGAACCGGAGGATGACAGAAACACACCAATCCATGACTGCTGTTCAATGAAGGGAAGTTGGAGCAGTGTCGGTTAATACCAGTAACTTACGAGATGTGTACAGTCATTTGTCCGCTGAGTCACGGTCTCTAGTTGTTCATGGGAGTGGGAATGGCAAGGCGCTATAGCCAAGTGGTTACGGCGACAGATTCGAATGGCTTGCGATATCTGTTACTCTTCGAGTGCGCAGGTTCGAATCCTGCTGGCGTCGCTTTTTTTGCATTTTGCCTGCATTTTGTCTGAGGCCTTTTAAGATCGAGTCCAACTTCACGCACCACCATGACTACAGGCAGTCACTCCCAGGAGATCTTGAATGGCGAAGTTCTCCACTCCCATTTCAATCATCTCCTGACTTGTCCTGTCTCCAGGGACAGCCTTGAACGCCTTCCGTGTTGTTTGTTTCTCCTTTTCATGGCTACTATATGTTTCTTGACATTTTTGCGACTCCGGAGCATTTTCAAGGAAGAACGCACACGCACCAGGGTTGCTCTTCAGGCTCTCATCGCCGTCGTAGTACCAACGTGCTCGCTCTGGCCTGGTCGCTATATCGAACTTGCGAGCGTTCGCTTTTCACATATCGGTATACCTCTCGAAGTGATCATCAAGGATACCATCGACGGCTTCATAGAGTTTCGCAACCCAATCAACGACTTGGAAGACCTCATAGGCTCGGGGGTGACTGTAAATCAACACACCATATGCATAACTGTTGGATGGAGGTGGTGGTTCAATTGTTTCAAGTGGTGGATATTTGGCGAGGTTCGTACTACCTGTTACTCACGGAATATCTCACGCAGGGGGTCGATGGGCAGTCCAAGTCAGGTGCGTGTATGCGATAGCTTTGTTCGTTTGAGTGATCCGAGAGAGATTATCCATTGTCAGGTTATTCGTTAGGGGTGTTAGGTTGGCCAAACCACAAGATACCTCCTGCCAGCTCGTGTCTTCAAAGTCTATCCCGTCCATTGGTTCACCCTTCGTCGATCACGCACCCTGTGTTCTGTCTCGACCATCTCCGTCACGACGTAATTTCCTCCTTAGATGCAGGTTGCAAGGCGACCCTGGAATTCACGGTTTTCTCCCCATCTGTTCGACTGTTGAGCACGACGCAAATTATTTCCGCTATTCCGTTCATGATTTCTCAACATCCGCGTCGCCGGCCGCGCCCCCTCGTTTCCATCCTGAAACGTCTTAGTCCACCAATCAGCCCCAACACGGTTATCGACTCACTCTCGAATGTTTCGTTGGACTATGAACATGCACTTCGTCACATGTATAAATCACTCTCTGAGGAGCAGCAAGTCCGCGAAATGTGGGTGAAGGCGGCAGGTATTAAAGCATGGCGACAGGAAATGTTCCTCGTGGCACTTGAGGCCGCACTTGTGCGCCGAGGGTGGATCGAGAGGTGGGCTATACAAGTTACTGTCAAATGAGAAGCCACTTGTCCTTTAATAGTTCAAACTAACATTCCGTATACGATCTTCGTCGCGCCAATCACCCTCCCCACGACGTAGCCCGGATACAAAGACTTCGTCGTAGACTTTGCCTTAATCATCACGCATCATAAAGAATTCAAACATCTGTTGTGTAGTATTGCTAAATGAAGGATATACAGTTGACACCAGAAAGTGCCTGTTGTCGTGGTCAATGTTGAACTTGAACGTTGAATTGCTAGAGCTGACCGAGTCTCGGGTACGAGACGCACGAGAACGAACCTCAAGAGCCGACCAACAAGAGCACATGAAATCACGGCATCGAATATATTTAGCTCGAACTGAAAATCAACTCTTGCAGTCACATAAATCTCAAAGCTCAAACAACGTCCTGCAGGTCCGAAATTGAGAGTGGCTGTCTACCATGTGTTCGTCGACGTGGGTTTCCAGGCATCACAAGTGGCCGGACCCACATTCTCACGTGTCCAAACTTTGTTGCAGTGAGAAGCGCCCGAGGTAGAAATGCTAGGCAGCTTAGCATGTCAGCCTCGATATGCTTGACCTAAGTGAAGGGCAAGGCTGGTAATGCAGAGGAAGCGAAGGATAGCCAATGACATACTAAAACTGGTTGGACCGCAGATACCTCATTTCGGGACGGTGCGGGATGGTATCTTGGTGTTGAAAGTTGAGTGGCTGAACCAGTTCCACGCCGGTATGCTGCAGCCAATGAGACACTGGATGCGATTGAAACACGGGGATGATGGCCATGTTGAAGCTTTGGTCTATGCAATGCACCGCTGGAAAAGTCCCACTAATATAAAATGAGGTTGGAATCAGTGTTTATTCAACATGGACACAGGCCGACCAGGATGAGTTTGTTGTCCTCTCCAACGCTACCAAATCGGTATGTCCGGCCATCACATTTTGGTGCATCAAAAGCCACAGCAGACACAAAAGATGAGTGCCCCTGGCACCGAGCGACTACACGCTGTTCCCATGGGGAAAATATAGTCAAAAGGTCATCTTGGCCACCCGTCTGCGGGACAGTTCGCAGATAAGAGGAGTAATTTTGATACAAAGGAAATAGTATACCAGTATAAGCCGACCGTCCGGTGACCACGCGACCGAGGTCAATGCACCAAAGTACGACGCGTAACAATCAACAAGTCTGGAACGTTGTCAAGAGACAGGAATATAGAACGCATGCCGCTCACTGTTCAGCAAATGCGTCGATAACTCTCAGACAACCATCCTCTGAAATGGCTGCGACATGCTTGACGTCAGGAGAGAACGCAAAATCTAGGTATGAAAGGTTCAAGGGGATCACGAGTTCCTAGACGGTACACGCACCCACGACAGCACGTTTACTCAACCTCCAATGACTGACGGGATTTTTTGCAACACCCTTGTCTGCTCGCGCGCCTCCATTGGCTTCGGGATGCCAAGGTGGTACTGCAACGTACATGGTCGTCAACGGGTCCCATTCCGCTGCTGGTTGTAACGGATTCTGAGACGAATGTAGATTGGAATGCGGCAAATACGGAACGGATGTTTGGGTGGAGGGAGCTGGGACATTAAAAACTCCATCATCTCGTTCCTTGTCATAAACAATCATCGTGCCATCTGCGTGGGAAACTAGGAAAAGAGTGGAGGATGCGGGAACCCAGCGGACTGCGGTACATGGGGAAGAAGAAATGGAACCCTCAAAGAGCAATGTAAGCGACGAATACCGCGTGTAGTTGGTAATTCACACCTGTTTGTTAAGTCGGCCATAGCGACTAGCTATAGGATCTGCGAGACACTATCTCAGCAAACATAAACGGAGGATACCAGTTAATGGCACACCAAACCAGACGAGATCGCCAGTGTTAAACCCAATGACAACATCAAGTCTCTCAGGCGAAGCTGTGACCGTGTTCACGTCATGACAGGTCGGGAATGCGGAAAAGCTGATTCTTGCCAGTGGTTCCTGTTGTTTAATCATCAGCAGGGCACAATATACGTCGGACTGAGATGCATGTGCACACCTTGGCTTTGGCGCCAACTTCATACCAGAGGAACGTCTTACCAGAGTTATAGAACATGAATGTTACGTCACCCTGTTTGCTAGCCAGAATTTTATTCAGACCCTCGACGCTCTGCATGCGTGTTATGAAAGTGGACGAAGTCGTGCGCATGTTATGCTTGGGTTTCGAAGAAGTAGATTTCTTCTTCCCAGGTACGGAGGGGTGCTCAAAGAGCTTATGGTAAGGTTCCTGGGGCCCCATCTGATCTTGTACGGTCGTGGTCTGGGGGGGAGTTACATCTGGTAAGGTGAGGTTGTCATCTGGGGTGTCGCTGGACGACAAGCTACGATCGTCTGGCAGCTGCTTCCCCCTGTCCCTGTCCTTTTCTCTCTCCCGCTCCCTGTCTCTACGCGCATCCTTGTTGAGGTTCGCGCCGAGCAGCTGGGCGAAACCTGGCGAGCTCGCGTGTCTCGAATGGTTGAAGTGGACGGTGACAGTGGAGAGTCGTGTCGGGTGTAGCTGAGCGGCACTCGATGGTCCTGGTATGATCGGTGGCTTATGTTCTTCCGTGACGGAGTAGACGCCTTCCGGGGCCACGAACGCGCTGTCGTTCTCCATCGTCGTCGTTGCCATAGACCGAGAACGTAAATCTTAGTGATGGATCTCGACGTTCGCCCTCCAAGCTTGGCCAGCGAAAAAAGGCTGTTGAACGTCACGAGATACTAGGCGATCAGGTGAGGGCGAGCTCGGATCTTACGCATGAGCTCAGCCGCAAAGTACAGCTTGTCCATTCACCATGTTCACCACCAGCATTTCTGCTTTCCGTCCCCTCGCCCGTTTGTCTGTAGCGGTACGTCACTATCTATCGCTCGACACCGTCTTTGACTCGAGATAGACCCAGCGTTCCCGGCGATGGTACTCAGCCGGCACTGTCGAGCCACCACCAGCAAGTGGCCACCTCTCCTCCGTAGCATCCTCGCAACTCCTTCGCGTCACTCGGGAAACTGCCCTCCGTACACCAGGTTTGACGTGGACCAACGAAGATGACTCTGCCCCCCCGCGATCCATGGTGGGTGGTCGCGAAACAAGGAAGATGAACATGTATCAGGCAGTCAGGGATGCGCTCAGGTACGACGGGAGGGTTCAACCGTCTTCACTGTTGACAAGCTGGCAGTATTGCACTCGCAAAGGACGATACCGCTGTGGTCTTCGGAGAGGACGTTGCGTTTGGGGGCGTATTCCGCTGCACCATGGTGCGGTTCGTGCTTTTTCTACATGTCCTTCCCCTCTTATGTTTCTTCTGCAGGGCCTTGCAGAAGAATTCGGTAGGGTTCTCGTTACTTTACTCGTCCGTGACGACAGACGACAGTGCATGGATATACATGAATAGGTCGTGAACGCGTCTTCAACACCCCCTTGACCGAGCAAGGTATCGCTGGTTTCGGTGTCGGGATTGCGTCCATGGGACATACAGCCATCGCAGAGATACAATTTGCGGACTACATTTACCCTGCTTTTGACCAGGTATGCACTAATCAATACTCTTCGTCTTAGCTCTTAGCACCGATCCAGATCGTGAACGAAGCTGCCAAGTATAGGTATCGCGCCGGTGGACAATTTTCAATCGGTGGTTTAACAATCCGCACACCGACGATGGCAGTCGGCCACGGAGGTTTATACCATTCACAGAGCCCTGAAGGTTTCTTTATTGGTGCATCAGGACTCAAGGTTCATCGTTATGTTTCCATTTCTATGGTGCCGAAGTTGACAAGAAAAACCTCACAGGTTGTCATTCCCAGGTCACCGATTCAATGCAAAGGGTTGCTTTTGGCATCAATACGTGACCCCAATCCTATTCTCTTCATGGAACCAAAGATTTTATATCGTTCTGCAGGTAATTTTGTACGATCTATTGTGTCTTCTCCTATTCACATCATACCTGCCAGTTGAGCAAGTTCCGATCGACGATTTTTCCCTCAGCCTTTCTCGTGCTGAGATACTTATTCCGGGATCTGATCTGACCCTCCTCTCGTGGGGTACTCCAATTTATCATTGTGAATCCGCCCTCAGTATTTTGCGCTCGCCACCGGCTACGTTAGAACCCCTCATTCCTGCCTCGGTACGGAACGCAAAGGTAGAACTCATAGACCTGCGTACTATATTGCCCTGGGATGCAGAGACCGTCCTGGAGAGCGTCAATAAAACACGGAGATTGGTCGTTGTTCATGAAGCAGGGTACACCGGTGGCGTTGGAAGCGAAATCGCAGCCGAAGTACAGAGGAAGGCTTTTCTGCGACTGGACGCACCTGTGAAGCGAGTCACCGGTTGGGAGTGAGCTCCCTTTCCCCCTTCTTTTGCTGTAAACATTCTGAGTTTGTGATAACAGCGTGCCGGCTGCGTTGCAGTTTGAAAAGTTCAACATGCCTGATACAATCAGGATTCTAGATGGTATCATTGAGACTCTCACTTATTGAGCTGGCTGAGAGATTTACAGCCAAGATTTGTTACGGTTGTATATACTTTGTAATGAGTCATGTGGAAGGAATTTAGCGAGTGATGCACACTATATGTTGTAAACGCAAAGACAATGCGATCATCCTAATACCCTGAGACTACGCATCCGAGGGCTCTTCTTCGAATTCTCCTGTCATACCTTCTTCTGCTTCGTCCGAGTTCTGTTCCTCGTCCATGTCTTCAATGCCGGCGTCCAAATCTGGGCCAGAGTCCTCATTTTCCTCGTGGGGGGGCGTCGTCCCTTCGTCTGTGCGGCCGCTAGATGTGCCCTCTGAGTCCTCCTCTGCCTACGCGTAAATGATTGAGTGTCATCCGAATGGGGCCTCGGCACCCACGCACGTCGTTCTTTTCTTCTAGCTGCGTGGTGTGTCTGCCTATCGGAATATACCATACGAAGCCACGGTTCCGGACGTGTAGATTCTGATTTCAAGTACGATGAGACGTGGTGCCGTGCTCGGATATGCACGTACGCAGTCCTCCAGGTCGTTCTCTTCATCAGACAAGTCGTCTGCCTCGCGCTGTAGATCCCTTACGTGGTTTATGCGCCCTTGGTATCGATCGACTTTAGGTAGAGGAGTTGGACCTATGTGAGGTGGTTTAGGAAGGACAAGTGGGACAAGGGGCGGCCGGGGCACGAGTGTTGGTGAGGCAATTGACATTGACAGTGGGGTGAGTTTTTCAAGTTCATGACGTATGTATTCGAATCGGCCAGCAATATTATGAGGACAACATAACGGTAAAAGTGCCATCATTTCGAAACGGATCGAGGAGCCAACACTGTCAGCTACTACAAGTGAACCACGTCCTCGAGCAGGAAAGACCAGAGCGCGTCCGGGCGCTTAAAGTCGTGGTGCACGATGCTCACCAACCAACGTGTCCCCCGCACCTCGTCTAGTACTACTCTCTGGGAGGACTCAGGGGCGTAGAAAGATGCCCACTCGGCCCATATTGAAAAGGCTTCGTCCTACAACGTAAACGCATTTTCATATGGTTGATTATCCATCATAATATCGAGCTCCCACCTTCCACGTGAGAAATGATTCCCGTTCGATAATCGTCGTCTGTACCACCTCCTGACCGGGAAATACTCCCCAGGTCACCGCATTCCGTCCATCCTCAGGAATATTTGTTCTACACTCACCCTAAGGTACGCCATGATCAGATCACCTATCAGAAGTAAAAGCCACCACCTACCTGTGAGTTCGCTGCAAAGAAATGGATCCAGCCATTCCCTTCCCTTCCGATCTTTCTTTCGACCTGTTGTACGACCCTCTCTTCTGCAAAAAACTCGACAAATCCCTTTTGAAAGACGTAGCCTCCTCTTGGACCCCAGCCAAAGACTTGGTCAGTAGAGCTGACATTATCTATTGCGGGTTGAGAGCAGACAGTCCATAGCCCCCGCCTAGTGAGTCTTTTCAGGTGCTCGAGAATCGTTTCGGATTCAGAAGACAGTGGCAAAGCAGAGAACGGTGTGGAGAGAATGCGTGAGTCGAGGTAATCCAGGAAAAGTTTAGTCAAATCCTCCATGCAAGTCGGATTACCCCAGTGGGATTGCACCACATGAATCTAGGGGGGAAATCGAGTTAGGGTGAATGGAAAACAGCTGCGAAGGCCATACATTAATTCCTAAACCACCCCACTGGTCTTGTGTACCGTACGCGGGACTCTTGGAGTCGCCAAACCGGCCGTTTGGAAACTCGTCCCAAGTAGCTGCATCGTTGAGTTCGCCACGTCCGGGAGGTTCCGCATCCAGTGTCGGTTTGCTTATCAACGCGTTCGCAGCAGTGGTGGTTGCGAGGCTCGGAGTGACTACCAAATCTGAACCAGGAAGCGGAGGGTAAATCGATGGTAGAGGAGAATCCTTAACTTTGGTTTCATAACCAAAGAACAACTCTGGAAGAGCAAGATGACCTTACAGCAATAAGCCTGTTCTTGATGGTTGGACTACCACCAGACCACCCGAGACTCTCGAGGACAAGCTGGACACTCCTTTCAAGGTTGAGGGTGCAGAAATGAATACCGGAGATGAGACCAGATCCAGTGACCCTTTGTATTGTGTCAACGGCGAGGCGAACACCATAGTCCTTGATGAGTTGATCATCATGCTATTTTAGCTCTTAAATTAGTCTCCGGTACAACCAATCAGACGACCCACCCGGATTGCGTCCAAATCAGCCATGATCTTGGGTGGAACCTGTGCTCCGCATAACTTGATGACTCTGAGGAAGGACGCATATGTCTGTATGGGCATGACTCCGGGTATGATGGGCACCGATATGCCTGCGCGTTATCAGAAACACAGTACGGATAGTCCGGGAGGACCGCCAACCTCTATTTCGAACTCTCTTGGTCCACTCAATGAAACGGTCTGAGTCATAAAATAGTTGGGTTACAATGAATTCCGCCCCTGCATCCACTTTCTGTTTGAGTATGTCAATTGTGTCGTCCTCGTTGGTTTCATATTCCAAATGCCCTTCAGGATATGCTATAGGAGATAATTAGTCACTCCAGTGTTGAGATCGGATTGCGATGATTACCCGCGACACCGATACAAAAGTGAGACGAGTACTCCTCCGAGGAACGAATGTATTTGACTAAATCCAGTCCAGACGTGAACCGCGAATCGATCGGCGTCCAGTGCTCCTGGCCGCGTGGCGGATCTGCAAAGGGAAAGGACATTGAGTACATCGTGTTTTCAGGCAAAAATAGGGATGGCTGACCGCCGCGAAGTGCTAATATGTTTTGTATGCCCCGTGCTTTCGCTTCCTAGTGATTTCATTAGGTGCGAGAGGAGGTCACACTACTTACTACGCACGCGTAAAGTGTCATCGACCATGCCGGGAAGCATGTTTGTGCACGTCAGGTGCAAAACAGTGTCGATACCATACTCGGACTGCGTGAAACCGGCAAGATCGAGACTTCTATCTCTGGTAGAGCCACCAGCGCCCCATGTCACACTGATTGCAATGGGATGGAGTGCAGAGAGGCGTGATATACGAGATATGAGATTGTCGAAGCCCTGTCTACACTTTAACAGGAGGAAATAAAAGCGTGAATAGAGACCAACCTGATCCGTGCGAGGAGGGAAGAACTCGAAAGTGTAGAAAGGTTGGCCAGGAGCGTGCGCGGCGACCTTGTCCGACAGTTTCATTGTAGTCGCAAGTCGCTTTACTTCCAAACAAGGGCAAACCTCCGAACTAACATATCGACTTGGACCGACTCTGAATCTCGCACCACGACACCCACAATGGACGCATTGTCGACGCCCGCGACCGCTGACTTCTCCTCGACACCCCCAAAGCGCACCAAGATCGTGTTGCTCGGTGACCAGAGTGTCGGGAAGACCAGCCTCATCACAAGGTCAGCGTCAGAAGAGCCAAGTCCTCAAGGCTCATCCTCATTTTGGTACACGTGCAGGTTCATGTATGATACATTCGACAACACGTATCAGGCCACCATTGGCATCGACTTCTTGAGCAAAACTATGTACCTCGAGGATCGAACCGTTCGGTTGCAACTGTGGGATACTGCTGGTCAGGTGAGCGAAATCCGTAGCCTTTGAGAGGAGAAGCGCTCATCCAGATGGCTGTAGGAGCGATTCCGTTCATTAATACCATCCTATATCCGTGATTCCTCTGTAGCAATAGTTGTATACGACATTACCAGTGAGCTCCTTGTGCTCCACACTTCCGTCGCTTATCTCTGGGTGCAGACCGGCAATCTTATCTGTCGACTTCAAAATGGATCGACGACGTACGGTCAGAGCGTGGAAATGATGTCATCATCGTCCTGGTTGGCAACAAGGCCGACCTTTCAGAGAAGCGGTTCGTTCTCTACGCCTCCTGGGTCGTGCACCGGACGTCTCACTCCTCATTCCAGTCAAGTTACGGTCGAAGAGGCGACTCAGAAGGCCTCGCAAATGAACATCATGTTTATGGAAACCTCGGCCAAAGCTGGTCATAATGTCAAGTCGTTGTTCAAGAAAATAGCCATGTCTTTGCCTGGCATGGATAGCAACGCGCAAGCAGATGCACAGAACGCCAGTGAGCATTCATCTTGGGATTGTACTATGTAGACTCGAATCGAGCCATTCCAGAAATCGACGTGACAACTGCCCAAACACCTGCTGTTCCAGAAGCCTCGCAGTGCAATTGTTGACACTTGCCGCCCCTCCTCTTGTGACGTTATATACCAGGATCTTTGTTTCCGACATATCAATCGCTTGCTACGATCCATCGCGGGATCTCTTAAATGCTACCATGTGCCTTGATCTGCCTGCTAACCACGGTTCATGGTGTTACCTGCACCTCTTGGATGGGCATCTTTAAACTGGGCCCATTGTTCATTTTTATGGCGTTGTTCTTCTGCATTCAATTCCCCTAGCGTTGTCCCGTCCATTTCCGAATCGACGGTAAGCTGTTCCGATGGTGTAGGTTTAGCTTCCGACGGGGGCCTGCGCAGACGGTTCGATAAAGTACGAGTCATCTCAGGGCGAGACTTGCCTCATAGTAGAAAGGATGCCCCCACGTCGTTGCTCTATTTCCAAGTATTCATCGATTGTCATGGTTGGTAAACGGTGGCCAGGCCCAAAAACCTGTGTATGCAGACGATTACGGTCCGACACGCTCTCGGGCAAGATGATAAAGGGCTGCAGTGGCTACGGGTACGATTAGGAGAGCTTACAGCTTCTTTTATTACCACTCACCCTGCCATTGGGATCCAACAAATTTCTTCTGTTGGGAGCCACAAGGGTCGCATCGAGTCTCCACGTGTCTTCCTGGTCTTTTTCCTTGTACCGTCGTTCCCTCGCTGGTGGTTTCGGTGTTGGTGGCGGGGTTGGAGCATTGCGCAATAACTGGATTTCTTGATTCACACTCTCAAGTTGTGCACACGCCTTGGCGTAGAAGAGTCTGAGGAGTAGCAGAGTGGCTTCTCTAAGAATATTCCCGGCTTGCAGATCATTGGCATCGTCTTCTACGGGGAAAAGGAGAGACGCCACGAGGTCGAAGTCACTCAACAAGTGGTCCTCGGAAGGCAGTTGCCGCCTACGTCTCCTAATTGCTTCTACGCGAGTTTGGAGATCTTTTTCGGCTTTGTATTGTCTGATTCTGACCTCTCTGCGTTTCGCAACGTCAGTGATAGAGGACGGCTGCTGCCCATAGAGGACACGTTCGGTCCTTGGGACAATGTCGTATGTTTCCAGATTGGAGATATATACGTTAAGATGCCGCTAGTAGTGTCGTCAGCGTCGTGCTTGTGATGGCCAGTTCTCGGAAAGCCAACCTGCACTTGGGTCAGGGTCCCAATGCGATCGTCCTTGTCGGTAGTTCTGATGTGATTGTGGACCTCTGCATGGATGAATGGGAGAGAAAGATAGACGAGATCCAGTGTGGAGATGTCGTCGAGTGTTTCGTTTGAACTGAACAGCGATAGGCTGGCTACGTGAGAGGCAAGCTGCACGAGATCAGACAGGATGTCCTGGACGAGGTGCTGGGAGTGACGGGTCAACCGGGTACAAAGGATCGTGAACGCGACGCATGCCTGGGTGTCATCGTTGATGGTGGACAGGTTGGACGCGCTGGCAGCCTTGCGCAAGACTGTCGCATACAGGGTTGAGAGTGACATAGCCGTGGGATTTCCAGTCGATCATGGACTCCTCCTTGCAACCCAGGTCGGATTGGTTCTCGCGCATGCGAAACATCCAGGAGCTCTTGAACTTTGACGGCGACGACTCAGGATACATCCAAGGAAAGGTTTTCATGACATGGCCGCCCAGAAACAGGTCACACCGCATTAATCTCGAGGTCGTCCAGGATTCTGCGCCCTACCGCTTCGAGGTGGAGGTTCCTTACAATGACGGGATTATTTTTCGGCCACATGAACGCGTCTCTTTCGCTCTCAGAGGGGTGAAGGTGGATAGGCGCAATGATTCCAGCGCCCCGCATTTCCTTCCTATCGTCCTCCGGTATCCCAGCGGCGTGACCTTCAAGTACCTGAGTGGCGTTAATGCAGGCAAGGTCATCGACACTTGGGAGGGTAAGTCTATGAACTGCGATACTCGTAAATCGACATTTACTGATGTGTAAAGGAAACACCGACGAATGGTACAACCCCGGCATAGTTCACAGTGTCTCAGACACGGTCACCATCAACGCGTCCGAGATCCTCCATGATCCCACCACTACGGTATCCCACCCACCCGTTCCAGTACCTGTGCCAAGAAGCCTTGCTGCTCGTCACGGCGACGGCGCAGCTTCTGCTCAGTCGATACTACCGGCTCATCAGACGTGCACCGGAACGAATCATCGCCCTTTGAAGGCAAAACGAAAGAAACGAAAGTCGCGCAAGGAGAAGGAGTCCGCGTTCCCTAACCAACCAGCAAATGACATGGACGGACCATGTCCACCTGGTGTCGCCGCGTCTCGCAACGAACAACCTCAAACCGTAACTCACGCTCCCTTGCCCAATGTACCCGACAGTCACCAGCAGGTCAGCGGGAACATCAGCGGAGCACCTTCTATCCAAGAGAAAAACTGGACCGACATTTCGAGCGAGAATAATCATGGCAATGCAAAAGATGCCCTTGCAGATATCAGCGTTCCTGCCGTCCAGCTCCAAGCGGGTGTCTGTACACAAAGAGTTCGTCATTCGATGGCTCTGTTTTGGATGCTAATTGTCCGTTCTAACACTAGGGCGATATTTTCACTGCTCTTGGCGACCTTAAAAAAGGACATTCTATGATCAATGTTATCGGAATCGTGACCACCGTCAATCCAGAAAGAAAGACTAGGACAAATGGTTTGTCAATCATGTAATTCTATGGCTCGTAATGATCATACTACTTCTTTTAGAATGGTGTCGCTCATTTACTCTCGTCGACCCCTCCACAGTCGATTCCTCACGAAAGCGCGTCACGGTGAACTGCTTTCAAAAAAAGTACCCAGAGTGGCTACCGCAAGTGCAAAAGGATGACATAGTAATTTTGCGCAAGCTTAAGGTCCGACAATGATGACACCACCATATAAGCGGTTTGCACTGATTTCCAACGACCCTACGCCCAGGTTGTCGAGTTCGATGGCGCCCTGGCAGCTACAGGTTACAGCGACAAGCTGCGTTGGGCTGTTTACGATCCGCTCGAACGCTATGTCCGACCTCCTAATAAAGGTGATGCTCCTGAGAAGGAGACAACCAACGATGGGATGGGTTACGAATTCTCTCCGTACTGGGAACCATTTCGGGATAGCACTGAACTTGAATATTGTCAGCAAATCGGAGAGTGGTGGAAGGCTAAGTGTGAACTTGAAGGTGGCACATCTGTGGTGGAGTGCTCTGGTGCTCGCAAGCAGCATTTGCTGATTTCTGAGGCCTCACCCGATCGCCCTCCTATGGGCTTTTTCAATTGTACTGTCGAAGTGAGTAAACGAGGTTCAAGTTGAACCAATTCTAATATTTCGTTGGGAGGTGCTACAAAAATTCAATAATCAGGGCACCGCGACCACTGTTTATGTCACCGACTACACGGCGAATGCTTTGCTTTACCCAGTGCAAGCTTCTTGGTGTCCCCCCGAGTTGCATGATTGCGTCTTGCAGTGCAGTATGTGGGATGATGCAAAGGAGATCGCAACTGAGATGAAACCCGGCGAATATTGGTTCTTGCACAATGTTCGGGCAAAGTGGAATCCCCACCATTATATGGAGGGCACGCTGCAGCTTGCAAAAAAAGTTACTCGATTGGATGAAACGAAACTTGAAGTATATCCCTATCTCAGAGCTCTTTTAGAGTTAGTATCTCAACATGGCTCTTGAACGAACTGACATCCCTTTTCAGGAGAAAGAACAAGCTCGAGCTGGTCGCATGCAACTTGGAATCAGCGACAGTAAATATTTTCCCGGAAAAGTTCCTTCAAGACGTGGAGGGAACCACAAGCTTCCTCACTTGTGTTATCGAGGTATTTCCCATTTCTTCGCCGATTGTCCGATGCCCATTGCGTTTCCGGTAGCTACTTCACCGCGAGCTCAACTCGCGAGACGGACATTTTATATATGTCACCGATTACACATATAACCCTGACTTGCCGACTACTACCCTACCAGCCGATTGGGCTTACAATCTCGAACACCGCGTGCTGAAGATAAAGTTGGATGACGCACAAGCCAAGATTTCATCGGACATCAGACCCGGAACCATGTGCACCATTCATAACTTGCGCATCAAATGCTCAAATCCGTCTGTTGGTATGCATGGGTGCTTGGGTGGGGAGGATCCACTTATTGTCCCTCTGCACAACTTGTCAAGCCACCATGCCCAAATATTGTACAGGCCAGTACATCTCCAACTGTCCTCCCTGCTTTGCTCAAGGTTGTACATAGGAACAAGGAAAAATGGAAAAGAGAAAATATATTGGATGGTCAGATGACATTGCCAACAGGAGAGCCTCATGGGTCACCTGAACAACCATTCCTCTTTGTGGAAAGTACCACCTTGCAAGAAGTATTCACAAGACCTGCTCCAGATTTGTTTAGGGTGTCAGCTCATGTTGTGGACTACTTTCCATTCTCTCTTGAAGATGCATGTGTCTTGCAATGCACTAAGTGTGATTCAAGGTGACCATTTTGGCTTTTGGGCACTTTCCAATATTCACCCATTCTTAGCCCTCCACCTTCATTCAAACAGTGCCCATGCTGTGATGACATGATGGAGACACATTCTAAATGGTTTTACTGTTTGTACATTCTACTTCAAGATGAGCAAGGTGATGAGATCATTGTCTCTTTATCAGGAAAAGAGGTGTGTACTTTCACTGCAATTTTAGAGTAAGTGTATTACCATTCTATTTGCAAATCAGTGCATGGTGTTGCAAGGTGTTGAGCCAACTGATTTTCATTGTGATCAAGTGGCATTCCAGAAGTTCCTTGGAAAACTTGATTTCATTTTGGGTAACTTGAAGGAGGTCCATGTGGCTTGGTCAGGAAACAAACACAAAGTCATTGAGTCACCACTAATGATGTTCACCATTGAAAGTTGGAATGCTGGTGATGAGAAAGGATATGGGCTTCTTCACTGTGTCCCTGCATGACTACAGTCCCTTTGTACAGTGCATGCTCTCACAGAATTTAGACCAAGCCTAACAAATAACTATATGTCAAAAAATGTTAAAGTTAATAGCAACACTAATGTGGACTGGCACACACACTGCTTTGGATTATGGTATGTACTGCAAAAATTATGATATTTTGATAACATAGCAACATCATCAGTGCAGCAAATCCCAAGATTTACCAACACAAGAACATATGGTCCATGAAGAATGTTGAAGACTACTGTCGACTTTGTCTCCACTTCGCCACAAGTAGATCCCTGGTTTGGTCACGTTCGGCCTGTACAGCTTGTAGTTGTGCTCGGAGACATTGTGCCTTGGCCCGTTCCTCGGAAACTTGGGCTCGCAGTGCCGAAATCTCCTCCACTTTGTGAAGACTATCGGCCATGAAGTGCTGGCGCTGAATCTCGAAGCGTGCACCTTGCAAAGACGCTGTACTTAAACAATGGTCATAGGCACACATGATGGGCTTGAAAAATTCGACTAGCGGGTGCGAGTGCATATCCCCAAGGTTTGCGGGAGTCGGAGGGACAACTTGGGGGTGCCTTAGAATTAGAGTTGGCCGCGGTTGAGAACCACCTCACTTACGGGTGGATTCTACGGCCATAGATTCTGGCGATGGTGACCCAGAGGGGTCAAGGGTGGACGGACCCGACTCGAATGAGCTCGCCAGTTCCATATCTCCGTCCTTATCTTGAGCACTACCCGAGGGCATCCCTATGCATGGAGCGTCTGGACGTGGACGTTTGGGGGGTTCTTGGTGATCACCTGATTTGGTTCTTGGAGGTGTTTTACGCTTCTTTGCGAGCAGGCCTAGATCGCGGGTCAGTAGAGAACAAATCCGAGTCTGCTTCTCAGGTACCTTTGGCTCTATTGTCTACTTGGGTTTGGTCCGCACCCATTGCCAATGCATATGCACGGAAAAGAATACCATATGAGAGGGCGGCAATTTCCTCCTTGTCCTTGTTGGTTGAGTGCTTGGAGTACGTGTCTCTGGCGTCAAGCAAGTATGACGGGACCCAACATGAACATTCATCTTCAGGATGCAAGGTACAACTTGGAATTCCAAGAACGAATTGCTTCGTTCTGTCATCCCATAAGATCTTCGGATACGAGATTGTGTAGTCCACCATGACAACGTCCGAGTTTGCAGCCCAGGGGAAGATATAAAGTATTGCACGGCGGAATTGGACGAACCCTACGAAACCGCTCCCAACCCCACGTTTATGAAGGAAAACATCTCTGGCATGCTCCCTGATAGGAACAAAGGCACCGGATGGCACGATTACCTGGTCCATGACTTTGTCGGGTACGGATTGACCAATCATGTTGAACTCCTCGACCAACCAAGAATCCTCTGGGGTGGATTCCGGATACGGATACACCTGCTTAGTTTGCGGGCCGAGTTTCTGTTCCCAGGCAGCACAAAATGCGGAGCGGTATGCGGCTTCGTATCCGCGCTTGGGGGCGAACATATCAAAACTCCTGGGTTCGCCTCCTTCAGTACTCGCCATCATATCGCACGCGAGTTCAACAGCGAGTTCCGGTAGGTAGCAAAAGGCATGCTGGATCGCCTCCTGAAGGAGATGCTGATAACGGCGATAAAGAACATGGTTTTGGTTCACTTGGGAAGTGTCGGGACAGATTTCCAGGGTTCCATGATAATTGATGCCAATTCGAGCCAGACCTACACGGGCAGAAGGCATGAGCTGGCCGCGATAATAGAAGAGCGGGACATTTCCAGGAGTTTTGAAGAACTCGAATAGAGCGTTGGGAATTCTCCACAGATGAGATGGCTTAAATAAGCCAAGAGTTCCACAGAATATGACCTCTGGAGTGATATCACTTGGGAGACCGACTATGACGATAGAAACCTCGTCTGCTTGTATCACCGATTCTTCGCGGAATAAGCCTTGTCGCATGTAGTCCTCGCATTTTATGGTGGCCTTGGGTCTAGACATATTATACATCATCCGGCGCCTTGACATAGAGGCGACTTCCATAGCAGCATCTTTCTCCGTCAACGCTTGGTGGCGACAATTAAAGCAATATTAATCGACCTAAGTGCAAACTCACATTTTCTCACCATTAAATCGGATGGGGTGAACGGAAATAATTCATCGATTTTGACGACGATCGATGGCGAACATGATGTACATGTGACCTTTTCCCAGCTGACTTCGCCAACATCATGGCCGACCCTGAAGGAGATGCCAAGGGAAGTGGCTACGTCCGAGCGTAACTCCTGCCGTACTTCTTCGACGAACTCGTGGAAAAACCGCGTTGCAGTCATGAACCCTCTGCCGTTCTGACCAGCTGCCCAGAGACTCTCGCGACTGGTGGATGTTCCTGGTGTGACGAACGTGGGAGCAGACGCGTCCGAATCTAGGTGATTATTGAATAATGAAAGTGCGAGAACTCTTGAAGCCTCGTGACGCCAGACGACATTACAGATATCCAGGTCCGATGTATGTGGAGTCTTTTTGAGAGTATTGTGGGCAATTTTAGCAGAGACAACATACTCTGGTAACCACGCCGGATCTCCCCTGAGTCGCGTACCATGTGGGCCAGTGAGAAGGCCTGGATATAGGGACAAGAGCTTATCCTTGAGGTCCTGGCCCGCTGCACGATCAGTCGCATCGTCCAAACGAGTGTGCACCCAATCTGACCACTCGAGTGTTTCCATTTCCTTTAACACCTGGCCGACCTGGTTCTGGACATATTCCCTGACAGCAATAGACACGTCCATGCTATCAGAGTCTTTGTCGTCGCGGTCTCCAGAAACGTCGTCACTGATGAACGAAAAAAGAAAACGCGTTTCACTGGACGCCCACGTGACTAAAAGCACAGCGTGACATACGTTACCGTTTGTGACTGACGCGCTCTGACGCGTGTGCACCAAGTACTGGCACCACACTGACTCCTCCATGTCCTTGCCGGTGGTCAAGATAGACGTCAATTACGACGAAGAGCTGGGTGCGCGTGTTATTATCAGCCCTTACTACCTACTCATTCATCATAGACAAAATACGTACCTTCCTCTCAACATATGTCAGCCATGACAGGGACTTGGATCGAGATTTCGCAAGTATTGCGCTCGACGATGACGGCGGAGAGGACAACGATGGTCGTAGGACAAAGGGACTCAAATATATGCAACAACTGGTATACTTTTCCTAGTGCGGGACTTCGCCCCATTTTGACTCCGGTATTTAAGCAAAAAATAGCCAACCGCGAGCAACAGATGCTAACCATCGACCTCGAAGACATTCATCAGGTGAGACCTTGCGCTCTTATTCATCGCAACTCCTCCAACCGTTATCTCCCACTGAAGCACGAGAAAACGGTTTCCGAACTTGTCGCCCGCATTCAAATTAATACCCGACGTTATGTCCAGCTATTCTGCGAAGCAATTGACAAACTGGTTCCAACTCCAACCGAGGACATCAGTGAACACGACGAAGTCATCGATGTTATCCTACACCAGCGACGCGAGCGGAACGAGCAAACCGAAGGAATTCAGGATGGCTTCCCTGACCATCTCTTGCGGCGGTAGTGCGTGTCATCGCCATCGTGCAGCATGCACCGTGCTTACTATTACCCTAGTAATCTCTACTTTCAGCCTTTGTGCTCGGATGTGGCATTGGCAGTCCGTGATGTCAAAGGCGCTCATCTGGGGCGGCTGATTACAGTTCGTGGAATTGTTACTCGGGTCTCAGAGGTTAAACCTCTCCTTCTCGTGAATGCCTACACTTGCGACGTGTGTGGATCAGAAACATTTCAACAAATCTCGAGTAAGACGTTTTCCCCAATCACTGACTGTCAGAACGAGAATGAATGTAAAAAGAATGGTATTCGTGGGTCTCTACACATGCAGACACGCGCATGTCGCTTCAGCCCGTTCCAGGAGGTCAAGATCCAGGAGATGGTTTGCCACCATTCTCTAAGCCACGCTCTTTTTCTGAGGTGTTTACAGGCGGACCAAGTCCCGGTTGGTCACATTCCAAGATCAATGACAATTCATGTGAATGGCAACCTCGTTCGTATGATGAATCCCGGCGATGTGGTTCATCTTGGAGGCATTTTCCTTCCCATACCATATACCGGATATCAAGCTGTTCGAGCGGGGCTTCTCACCGACACATACTTGGAAGTGCAAAATATCTCCCAACTGAAGAAACAGTACAATGACATGGAAATGACGGCTCAGATACAAGCGCAAATTGCTGACATGCAACGGGATCCCGCGTTATACAATAAGCTCGCTCAAAGCATTGCTCCAGAGATCTATGGGCACCAAGACGTTAAGAAGGCACTCCTCCTGTTGTTGGTAGGAGGAGTCACGAAAACCATGGGCGATGGAATGAAGATTCGTGGAGACATCAACATTTGTCTTATGGGTGACCCTGGTGTTGCCAAATCACAGCTGCTCAAGTATATTTCCAAGGTAGCACCACGCGGCGTGTACACCACAGGCAAGGGTTCCTCCGGCGTTGGTCTTACAGCAGCTGTTATGCGAGACCCGGTGACAGATGAAATGGTCCTTGGTAGGAGATCTCTCTGTGCACGATGACCTGTATGCTAAAAGGAATAAATTAGAGGGTGGGGCTCTTGTATTGGCTGATAACGGCATCTGTTGCATTGACGAGTTCGACAAAATGGAGGAGACTGATCGAACCGCCATCCACGAGGTGATGGAACAACAAACGATCTCCATTTCCAAAGCCGGTATCTCCACAACTCTCAACGCTCGAACATCCATTCTCGCCGCTGCAAATCCACTCTATGGACGCTACAACCCAAAAGTTTCTCCTGTGGAAAATATCAACTTGCCTGCGGCACTTCTGTCGCGTTTTGACCTCCTCTTCCTAATTCTCGACAAGCCAACGCGCGAAGACGACGAGCGCTTGGCTCAGCATGTCACACACGTCCACATGCACAACACTCATCCCAAACTTGAGTACGACATTATTGACCCTTCCCTAATGAGGTTAGCATTCCACGATACCGTACACGCTGACATGACCTCACGGAAACAGACATTATATCGCACAAGCTCGCCTCAAGCGGCCTGTCGTCCCGCCTGTGGTCTCGAACTATATCGTAGACTCTTATGTGCGTTTGCGCAAGCTGTCGAAAGACGAAGCAGCTGGGAAGAAATCACATACGTACACATCAGCGCGCACATTGCTTGGTGTGCTCCGCCTCGCTCAAGCGCTTGCACGTCTTCGATTCGCAGACATTGTGGAACATGGTGATGTAGACGAGGCTCTTCGTCTGATGGAGTGCAGTAAAGAAAGTCTCGAAGACGACGAAGACAAGGAGTACGAACCCGACAGATCGGTCATTAGCCAGATCTTCCGACTTATCAAGAACATGGCTGGGGAAGGTGGAGAAAAACGGAGAAAAAGACAGCGCAAGCTGGGTAAAGGGCCTGGAGGCGAACGCGATATGGATATTGACTCGAGCGAGGACGACAATGATGGAGAGTTGCCTCTCATTGATGTGCGATCCAGAGTGCTGGGCGCCGGATACACTGAGGCGCAACTCAATGATACCATCGCTGAGGTGAGTTTGCGTTTCTCGTCTTGTGCGTCGCTCACTTTCCCCGTGTGCAGTATGAATCTATCGATGTCTGGGCACGTGTAGCAAACGGCTCGAAGCTGCGCTTCATCAACGTATGACGAAAACTTGTCGTTGCTTAGTTGCTTTATGGCGTCTTTGATCGTACTGTCACTTTGTAGTCATTCTCTCCGGGCAATATATGCAAAGATCTATCCATATATACGTGTCTTTCTATCCCGAGTGTGCTTGAGAAGCGTGTTCCCAACTGGACCCGCTACCACTGGCGGGACTTGCTGGAGTCTCCTCATGCGGCTGAGGATCATCTCGATACCTGGGCGTTGGTTCTACGGATGCAGGGCCATCGTCGTTCAAAAATTCGGAGTGAAAACCCAACCCTGCCTCTTCATGGTCATCTAAAGGTTGGCCAGGGTGAAGCATAGTTTGTTCGTCCGCGTCGTCATCAGACACCTCTCCAAATGCATCATACAACTCCTTTGCCCTTGGTCTCGGATATTCCCCACTCCTAGAAATGGAACCCATTGGAAGGTCGCCACCTGCAAGGGAGGAATACGCGCCGCGGCGCCGCGCACGTCTCTTCCAGAAGAATAGGCCAGCACCAATAGCAAAGAGAACGACAGTGCTGATGGCGACAAAGAACCACTTGGAGTTGGAGACGAGGTTAGACATGGCAGAGAACCAGCCTTCGTCGGGAGTGGGATCCATGCTAGGCGTCGGAGAGGACCCCGGGAAGGCGGGACGGTCAGCCTCGCCCTCTGCCGTATCATGATCGCTCGGGAGACCCGACGTAGGTTTGGGGTGTGTTTTGGTAGAAGAGGGGGTGGGGATTTCAACTGATTCTGGTTCTTCCGGAGAAGGGAGGATTGCATCAGTGGTAGGGAGGACATACGTTTTGGCTTGGACAGGATCAATCGTGGAACCCCAAAACATGAGTCGCCAACCATGGAACGATCCGCTGTGGTCTGCGTCTGACTGATCAGATACCCTGATGGTCCAGACGCCAGCCGGGTTCTCGCCCCTTTTGTTGGAGTGAACGAGTGTGGAACGAGGGGGAAAAAAGCATACCAGTGCTTGACGGTCATGAACCGCCAGCCCTTGAATCCAGTTGACGCGTGATCTTGCTTACGTACCGCAGCCAAGACACTCCTTATGCCGTTGGGGCTGAGGAGTTCCACTTCGACATCGCCTCGCTTAGAATGAGAAATCCAGACGGTAATGGTCAAGTGTTCGAGGTCTTGGAAGTTGTGCTCAAGCAACATCTCGTTTGTGAGAGTGAACGAGCTATTAACGCCACCTCGGGGGATGGGCACACCTCCGGTCATGGTGCCCTCTGGGTCTGATAGGGAGCCATTGTTGAGCTGAATCGCGGGTGGGTGAAACCAGGCATGGGGTTTGACGAGTTGCCAATTTCGTGCGGCTGCGACAAAGGCGTATGCGTTGAGCTGACCATAGCCATACTTGTAGCTGAAGAGCCTGCCCGAAGCGGTTTTTTCCCAGTCTGGGTCGTCGGGGTTGATGAGTTGGGCCGATTGAACGCAAAGATGCTGGAGGTCGCGCCAAGTAAGGTCAGGTCTTGCGGGGGAGTCAGACATGTAAGGAGATGCGAGAAGAGACTGACCGGACTTGCAACGCGAGGGCAAAGACGCCAGCTGCGTTTGGCGCAGCAGCAGAAGTGCCACCATGACTGGACGAACAGGCGTTTTCACCTACGTCGGTGGTAACCTGGGAAAGGGTGAGGGGTGGGGTGGAAGAAGGGAAGAAGGGGGAGTACGGACGATGTTTTTTCCGCTTCCCGAAGAGTAGGCAACGACCAGGTTGGCTGCACAAGGTTCTGAGTAGTAAGGATGGAGGCCTTTGTAGTCTACGGCGGAAACGGTGATGGAATAGATGCTGTTGGTATAACCGTCGAAATTGCACTGATCGCCGGCCATGGCGCCATTACCGCTGGCAAAAACGAATATGGAACCTTTTCCGCGTCTGCCGTTCTGTATGCCGTTGAGAAAGGCCTTGTGAATGATGTAACTCGGGGCGTCCATGGACTTGCCGTCGTCGGGAGGACCCCAACTGCAGGAGTAAATGTCGACGTCATGGAAGCCATAGTTGAGGGCAGATGCTTCGTCGACGTCGGTGATTGGGCCGGAGAGAATGCGCACGCCTGCAACCTTTGCTTCGTAAGCGAGGCCGACACCGCAGACGTCGTTCTTGGCTGCTGCGATCTGGCCTGCGCAACGTGTGCCATGACGGTCGTCAGCAAGGACAGGTTTTGGGAGTGGTGTCTGATCGTTGAAGTCGTAAGAATGCTCGGCATCCTGGGGGTGGGGATGAGAGAGGGGGCTGGGAAGGCGGAGAGGACGTACAAAGTTGACTGCAAGGTCCCTGCTGTCGTAGTCGAGGCCGTCGTCGAGGAGGGACGTGATGACGCCGTGGCCGGTGACGCCGGATTCCCAGAGAGAGGTGACGTTCATCATGTGCTCGGGAAAGTCGTCGTTGACGATGTGCCATTGCTGGGTGAAGAGAGGGTCGGCGACGCCGAGACGGGCGGCGATGGCGGCGGCGGAGAGACCGGGGGTTACGGGTGGCGGTGCACGTTTCGTCCGTTGGCGCAGGTGTTGCTGCTCGAGGAGATTGATGGCGGCGAGAAGGCGGTGGGCGTGGAGGTCACGGGGCTGGAGGGCGGCCCGGGTGCGGAGGGCGTCGAAGCGGGTGAGGACGGGGTGGCGATGCGGCGGGGAGTGTTTCGGAGTGCGGAGGAGCCATGCGTTGGGGAGGTCGCCGACCTGGCCGACGAGCTCGATGCCGGTGCCGAGTTCGGCGACGCACTCGGGAACGGAGGCGGCGGACGGGCCGGGAAGGTGATCGAGGAGGAAATAGTCGAACGTCACATGATCACGTTTGGCGGGGACGGTGCTGACGGCGAGGACGGCGGGGACGAGGACGGCGAGGACAAGTACCATGGAAGAGGGTGCGGAGCGGTCACGTGTTCATCGACGGACACGCGTGCAGTCGCCGCATTTGGACGTTCCTTTTGAACCATGCCAAAGCGCACGCGTCGCTCGCTGTCCCCCGCTCCCGACAGCGACGACCACCGCACACCTCCCCCGCCCCCTCATAGACATTCACCAGAACTCGCAGTACGCCACCTCCCAGCAGACCACGAGTTCCCAGAGGGGCCCGACGTACAGATCATTGGCGAGTCCGATCCTCTCGACAATGACCGCGACAACGACGTTCCCGTCCGTGTCCTCACAGACTTTTCCATATATGAACACTCCTCTCTCGACCTCGTTCCCATTGCCCGCCTCCTCGACCTCGCCCACAATCCCACTCTCGCCTTTTCTGCCGCTGGCTGCGTCAAGGCGTGGGTAGATAACGATGACGACGACGAAGAGGAGGAAGAGGAGGAGGAGGAGGAAGAACAAGGGGTCTCGGATCGGGGTACCGTCGTCGACTCCCCACCCGCCGACGACCGCATCCAACGTCTCAGGCTCACTCCCATCAAGAGGCTCTCTTTCCACGACCTCAAAAAGTGCCACCGTCGTCTTGACAGGTGCCTCTTATTTCTCTCTCTCCCCCTTTGTCCTGTCTTATCCTCCCTAGCAACATCTACATTCTTACCCACCATGCGTGGTACATCCTCGACGTCCCTTGTCTACTTTACAAGCCCTTCTATACCCCCTTCTGGCTCAAACACCGTGTCCTACACCTTGTCGTCTCCTCCGCCATATCACATCCAAGGCTCACCTATGACGACTTCATTCGCTCTCTTGACATCTCCCCTACTTCTGACTACGACGTCGCACTCTCCCTCAAATTTCTTGGCAGGAGCATCACAAAGGACGACGTCGAGTCCGAAGATGTCGTATGTATTTTCCCCAGCCCCTTTTCTTTCCTCACCTCTCTTTCTAAGAAATCATATATGCTCGCCATGCTTGGTGACCTCCAGACAGATGGGCACGTCAGCATCCGTCGTACCCATTTGTTCCGCGCTCTCTTTGGAAACCAGATCTCATACGAGTTTGACCCAGTGCCAAAGTCATCCCGCCCTCGCCCACAGTCACGTATTTCCGCCACCAATCCGGAACTTCAGGTCCTCGAACACCGCAACCCAACCGTCGTCACCAGAGTCGTTGCCCGCGTCACAGAGTTGCTCTTTGAACAAAACATAAAGCTTGCAAACATCTCTGCCCAGGACGACATGGAGATGGATACACTACAACCCGCCAACCCTTCTCTCGTCCACCTTGCCAACCCCGACTCTGTAAAATGGGGCCTTCCATCGGAACATCCAGGTTATTACCAGTCTGTCTGCGTCGACGGTGTTGTTTATTCTGTGCGTTTCTCAGTCTTCCCACCTATCCCTCTCCTTCACCTCGCTTCTAGATCGGCGATACCGTCATGGTTGAGCCAGGAATAGATGACAACAAAGCTCGCGCAAAGAGCTACACCCATGAGCATGCTCAGTCACCCAACTCACTTGCCAATTCTCGCTGGTAAACCCCCATTCAAACTTGGTCCACTTCGCCCTCTCAACATGTCACAGGTTTTCACGTGTATGCTATCTTTTCGAGGACGAGCGTGGCAAAATGTTCCACGGCCAGTGGCTCACTCACAGCTCGAAGACGCTTCTTCAAGAACTCGGTCATTCCCAGGCTCTCTATCTAATGCTAGTGGACTGCGAAGATATCTATATTGATGCAATATCACAAAAATGCAATGTCCGTGAGCTCAACCCGGATGTACCTGAGCCGGTCGATGGTAACGCATCCGAAGAGAATGATTTCTTCACTGGGTATGATTTTTGTATATTTTTCGCTATTCATCCACTGATACTGCCATACCAGCCTCTTGTACAATAGCACAGATGCTTCCTTGGTTTCACTTTCTGAGGAACAAAAAACGCATGCCCTTGCCCACTGTGACTCCCATCAACAATGTCTCTCATGTGGATTTCAGGCAATGAAAGCAAGCCTTGCGCATCCCCGCCCTCTCCCTGGTGGAGGATTCACTCAACACGAGTTTTCATACCATCTTCATGATTTCGTGTATATCAAACGTAAAGAGGCACACTCGGTCTACAAAATCGGTCAGATCACAAAGATAAGGGCAATGCAGGTCCCAATCGAAATCACGGTCCGACTATTCGGGAGGTATGACGATGTGGTGAGAAAAGTGAAGGCTGAAGACCAGTACAGCTTATTGCCATCTGACGACGTGAGCTCCGCCTCTTGGACGGTGGTTACGCTTGCTGACCATATCCCAGCGTAAGCTGTTCAAAACAGATGAGGTGGATATTGTGCACGATGAAGATTTGCAGGGCCAGTGTTACGTAATCCACAAGCGTGACATGGATACGATTGACGAATGGGTGAAACATGATGATCACTACTATGTCAATCAGCAAGCACGCTCGTCAAAACTTAAGTCCCTTGATGGCCTTCAAGACTGGCCAAAGAATGAATTCAGGTCCTGTAAAAATTGCCACAAGGAAAGGGAGGACCTTTTGGAACGACAGAATCTTCTCTTAAAAAGACATGGTCGTCTGCGTGGGTTAGAACTGTTCAGTGGTAAGCCTATGCTTGCGCACATGTTTTGCAGCCAAGTGACCTTGGATCGCAGGAGCGGGTGGTCTTGGAACTGGCTTTGATCTTTCTGGCTTTGTTGAAACTCGATGGGCGATCGAGTTTTCTCCCAGTGCAGCACGAACCTACCAGTAAGACTGAGTTTGTGCCTCGTCCTATTTGAAATTCTTACGACGTCTTTCCAAGGCGCAATCATCCGGAAGTAACCGTTTACAATCAATGCACAAACCTATGTCTGCAGCACGCCATCGATACCCTAGATAATAAGAAACCAAAACCGCTACTCTCATTAGATGATAGGAAGCCACTTCCTCTCATGCCAAAGCCAGATGATGTGGATTTTATATATGGCGGTTTGTGATCTACAGTGGTCTTAGTGCCTCGGGATGTCTAAACATACTGCCAGGTCCTCCGTGCCAGAGCTTTTCTCTTATGAACCACAACAAGGTGAGATCAATTGCGTGTAACGTACTCTCTGCCTGACGTCTTGACCCGACAGAAAGAATTCGATATACGGTAGGTATATTCTTTTGTCGTCCAATGATCTCACGTGTCGCTGTATAGGAGTACACTCGTGTGCAACATGCTAGCATACGTCGAGTTTTACCGACCGATGTATATACTCCTCGAAAACGTTTTCGGAATTTTGTGCCACAACCAAAAGACCACATCAAGGAAGAATGGTATACAATTTGCAGTTGTAAAATATATCCAGCGTGCTTTGGCCTCCATCGGGTACGTAATTTTTTTTGTCCCCGAGATGTCGTTTGACCACCCATAGATACCAATCCAAATTTGCCGTCCTCCAAGCTGCCCAGTATGGTGCTCCTCAAGGCCGCAAACGAGTTATCTTTTGGGGAGCACGTCGCGACGTACTGATACCGGAATGGCCGATCCCGACACATTACTCTCCGATAAAATTGATTCGCGTCGGACTGCCAGCAGGCGCTCTACGTCCAGTCATACGGAACAAGTGCGAAGATGGTTTAGACGACGATCGGTCAGCACCGCTGCACTTTGTCACTATCGACGAGGCAATCGGAGACTTGGCATGTATTCATGATGATCCGCAGCTCGTGCTCACGTTGACGTCGTTACCATTAGCCCCCTTTTGACTGGTGTGTGCTCTCTCACCTGCATAGGTCGTCCGTTACCAAGAGCCTTGGCATCCAGGATTAATCCACATATCATCATAAAGGCTACGGCAGAAGACAAACGGGAAGCTCGACAGCGCAAAGACGACCTTGAAATCCCGGCCTTTTGCCCTCTTGAAGTCTCTGAGCCCCCTTTTGTGGGCTTTTCACAACCACGCAAACATAGCTCTGAACCGCTGACACGGTATCAGAAGTGGATGCGCCAACACCGAGACGGAAGCACCAACGAGGACTTGAGGTATCATTACACCAGGCGATGGCGTGCCAACATTGCAGAACGGTGAATACCCGACGTTTCGACGTTATGTCGACCGTTGATCGACTTTCTAGTGTTTGTGCCGTGCCGCTTGTCGCTGGAGCAAATCAGTTCAGTAGGTCGATTTCTATGCACTTGCACCCTGTCGAGGGTGTTCACTCGAATGACCTTTAGGTTTGCCAGCCAAGCTGAGAATGGAACTTGCAAAACGAAAGGAGGCAGAGACGAAGTATGCATGTACGTGTTGATCATCCCGGTCGCACTGCTGCTCCATTTCCTCGTAGCGCTTTACAAGCGCCTAGATGCTAATCATGTGTTCGCAACTGCGCTGACCACTGTTGCACCAAATAACAAGGGTGGTACGGTCCTCCACCCGTCTGTGAGTGCTCTTTATTCCAAGGAAAAGTGGGGTACAGCCAACTGTCCTCTAGCAAAGACGAATTCTCAGCGTTCAAGAGTGCGCTCGAGCTCAAGGATTCCCCGATCACTATGAATTCCTGTCCGCCAACGACGCTCCAGCAAAGATTATAGCAGACGTTCGTGGGCGTGTTTTTCGTGCACCATGCCCGAGTGTCTAAAGTCAGCTCTTGTCTAGCAACTCCGCCAAATTGGCAACGCTGTTCCTGTTCCTCTGGCTTACGCTCTGGGTAAATCACTCGGACAGACGCTGTTCAAGATGTGGGGCGAGATTGACAGAGAAGGGAGCCCAGAGGTGTGAAGTTAAATGGGCTGATTATCAAAGTCGAAATTATTCCTAGTGTACGTTGCAATGAGAAGGGGTGGATCAAGAAGCATGACAACAATGGGATAGCAATAAATTAGTGGACAGCAGCAGGGTATTTAGAATTCGGGTATCACAACCGCGGGTGACTGGTGACCGATGCTATGTCAACAACTGTGTTGCACGCTGTGGTCTAGGAGGCGGGAGTGGGCGATGGGGGATCCGCTGAGATGAGGCGGCGGTGAGGGCCGAAGTACGTTGTGCCAACTGGGACCTCCGAAGTTCTTGGTCGATTCGCCACATGCCTCTGACGAACGCATCACGGTCGACGAAGCCAGTCGACTGGGGGTCGCACTCATTCCTGCAAAGACGACATGCATCCGAGATCGAGGTGGGGGGGATGACCAAGTGTGCACTTACCATATAGTCTTGAGCTTTTGGCGATCGAGGCGCGAGGCAGTCCATATATGCTTTGCGATGCGGCCGTTCAGTTTCTCTTCCGAAGACGAGTGCTGCCCTTGCTTTGAATCAGACCCCTTTGCCAAAGACAAGACGGGATGGTCTTGTGGACTAGAGATGAGGTCCGCGGACAAGGCTCGCCATCCGGGTGCCTGCCTGTGAGGCGACGAGAGTAATTTTAGTTCCTGTGCTGCCTCTTGAGCTATTCGACGACCTCGCAGTGCAGAGTCGAAAAGAGACTCGTAACGCGATCTGGCAGCGGAAGGGACTGGGGTTGGGCGGAGGAGAAGTGAGGATTTCAGGGTAGCGGAGTCTGGCGTGCTGTTGCTCGTTCGTGACGTGGTGGTAGTGTTACTGAGAATGGAGGATCTGTCGGAGGTGGATGCGGAGGTGGAGATGAGGGAGGCACGGGAAGAGGAGGGACGGGAGCGTGGCTGATAAGGGGGAGGAGGAGGGGGAGGAGGGCGGCGGGTCTTCGTACTGGATGCAGTCGAAGAGGAGATGGAGCGAGGAAGGGGTTTCGGTGGAGCGGGCTTTGGGGCTGAAATGTTGACAAAGGATTCGAACGCGTTGTCGAGATCTGACGAGAGAGAGACGGAGTGAAAAGAAGAGATGGAAGATGCGGACGCGTGTGCAGCGCCAAACTTGCGCGGACCTGGAGGGGACGGTTTTCGAGGAGGAAGTGGAGGAGGAGAAGACTCCAAATTGATGAGGGGTGGTTCGAGGATCCAATCTTGCGTGCTCGCTGTGGGCGACATCGGTGACTCGAGCGGGTCCGTCGTGGCTGTCCGAGGCAACATGGCGTCCAACCAACTCTACGCCGTCGCAGGCAAGTCTTGAATAATGTCCAACTGCGACCCCATCTTCACCTCCTTCAATCAGACTTCTGTCTCATCCCGATGGGAACCAACCAGCCCTCGGCAAGTCCACCCCTCGACCGACTACAGCCCACACTCACCCTCGACAAGGTCGCCGAACACATCGCCGTATGCCACTCCATACTCGAAAAATCTGGCCTCAAGTTCGAGGTTCGTGTCTCCCCGCCGTCTCTCACTCGTCCCTCATCCCGCTGTAGATGCAGTAAGCCCCCGTTCTACCACCCACCCCATCACTAAATCCCCCCCTTAGCGGTTACGGCACAAACTTGGGCGCGTGTCCACCTCCATCTGAATCCCCATACCGCTAACGAGATCCTAGAGGGACCGTGGTCGGACGTCACAAAGGCCATCTATGACTGCCACGCAGCCGTGCACGCCAATGGCGTGTCCCGCATCGCGACCGACATTCGTATCGGCACCCGCACAGACAGAGAGATCGTCCCTGGCGAGGGGAATAGTGGAAAAGTTCAGCGCGTCCATGACATTCTCGAGAGAAAGAAATCCCTTTGAGCACTGTATCAGTTCATCAATTCAGCTCTTTTTTTACATGGCAGGCGCCGTTCCTCTTGCACCCTTGGTAGCATAAATCTGCGCCAGTAGTCCGAGAACCCCACCATCCTCTAGTCCCTCCTCGTCTTCCATCCCTTCTTGTTGCGACTCGTACGTCTTTCTCCCATCCCCATCCCCATCCACATAAGACTCTCCCAACCCACTGTCTATCCCACCATCTACCCCACCATCGCCCTCTTCCATGCGCGGTGGTGCACGAGGTGCCACAACGCTCCCTTGAGAGTCCCCAAGGACAGCCGTCTGAGCCACCTGACTCCCCATCAAAGATGCCCCCATACCCGACTGCCATGCCGTCGACCCGCTAGCAAGCGCACTCCCCCCACCGACCTGTTTCCGTCGAAAGGCCACGTGCTGGCTTTGTAAAAGTGCACGATCGTATTCCTGCGCACGCTCCGTCAGATCTTTCTTCCCTTCCTTGACCGCCATCGTGCTCTCCAGTCCAGCTCGAGATCCGGTGAAACCACGCCGACGAGCGCTCATGTCTGCAATACGGCTCAGGTAAAGCGAACCACTGGGATCGGTCGGATTCCAATCAGGATTGGCAGCTTTAAAGTTTAAGAAACTCTTCTCCATCTTTCCCTCCCGAGAGAGCATCCTTTCATCTTGAATTTTCGTTGGTGCACCAAACTGATTGCTGCCCGTCAATCCAACTTGTCATCGTCACGCCACAATCGCATACGCACCTTCACATTCCCATGCCTCTTAAAGTCAAACTCCGCAAAACTGCAGATATATCCACGACCTGGAATCCATACCGTAAAGTCGTGAAAAAAGTCGATAATAGCAGGTGCACAAGGCGGAAGTGAGTACCACAAGACGAACGGCGTTGTTATCACAGAAACAATCTCCTGCAAAAAAGTAACAACCTTGAGCGTGAACAGCTCCCCGAACTCTTGATGGACCTAGCAACGACCCTGGTTAGATAAAGATCATACACAAAACCGAGTCCACTCGGCTAACCTGCTTCGAATGCAGCTGGTCTTTCCATTCATCCGGCATGTAGTGCGTATACTGAATGACTTCGGTCATGAGCAGCTCCGGGTCGAAAACTCTATTTTCTTCTGGTATCATCCCTCGCGCAACTCCAAGTATGGAAGCGAACACTGTGATGTAGAACAGAACCGTTCGATGTGGCGTGACTTCAAAGTGAATGGCCAACTCGGGATCAAGGACAGATACGAGAACAAGCACCGCTGCGAATGACCCCGCAACGAATGCGACAAAACTGGCATGATAGATATCAGTAACTGGCGTCGGCCTGGATGACACACCTTACCGCATGATGATTGCAATCTTTTCGTTCGGGAATTGGCCAATATATATGTTTGCCAACGGATAGGACTCATCCAGTCTACGAGCGAACAAGTGAGACAGCTCGTTAAACTCGCGGAACTTCCATTGTGCAAACGGCGTATAACGTCGACTTCCGATCGAGGAAGGGTTGTTGCGATATTCCTGATCAAAAAATCAAGTCAATTTTTCTTGGAGGTTGCGCCCAGGGACACGTACGTCAAAGTACCGGAAGAATGAATACATGATCATGTATAGGACGATGAACGGTGCAAAAATCGCGTTGAGTATTCCCATGAAGACAAATCGCCGCCGTAGACTGAAAGAGCTCAAGTCATCAAAAGCACGACGGCCGAGAAACGGAGATACGTACCCTTCGATCAGGACGTCACGATTTTTATGTTTCAAAAACACCTTCCTGACGCGTCCCCGGGGGTCAAAGAGGTATTCCATCAAGCAAAATCTAAGATTCCACTCCAACACCTTCGTAAGAGTCTTCCCCTTGCCCTCATCGCCGACTCGATGTAGGATTCTCTTCAATGCGGGTGGTAAAGGAACACGGAGGTCCAACAACTCCTTGTTAAATAACGCGATTAAATAGTTCTCTTGACGCATGATACGGTTCGCAATATCGTGTGCATCGAGGGAAGCCGTCGCGGGCGTTGCAACTTGATTACCGGCGCCTGAAATGGCCGTTATGGGATTGTCGTCGCGGATGGCACCTATCCGACGAACTACCTCAGGCCATGAGATCGTTTGAATGTCGGCCTACATGGACGGTCAATTTGATAAGCACCACATATTAGGGAGAGAACGGAAAATTTTACATCTGGTATGTGGAGTAAATGGGTGTAGAAATGATACATATCCACTAAGCGCATGACCTCGAATGCGAATGATATAATTTGCCAGATGTAGAACGCAGTAAAAAGCAGAAAGAAAAGCAAGGTGACACCGGAGAACCTAGGTTATCGGATCAGGACGTCGTGCGCCAAAGATGGGGGAATACGGACTTGGCAACACAGCGATCAATCACGGCGCCAGAAAGATGGGTGACTTTATCGCGAGTTATACGGTTGTAGTCGATACACCCTAACAGGAATGTCGAGAAGGCGATGACAAACCCGACTGTGCTGTGCTCACCGTCAGCTTCAGCAAGCAGGATACTCCAAGAAGCGTGCTGACAGGATGTTGAGCCCCCGGGAAAGGGCTATTGAATATATTCCCTTCCCTTCATAGTAAAGATATACTTCTTGCAAGAATGCATCGAGGTTGTAGACATTGACCCAATTCCAAAGAGCGCGTTCGTAGGCATCAAGGCCGCGTCGAGGTTTGGGGGAAGTGGGTTGGCGTGGAGCGGGCTGCAGTGGCACATCGACATCCAGCTCGGACGGTCGAGGAGGTATCGATACTGGGAGCAAAGGATGACCTTGTCGTGGGAGGGACCTTGCCGTGGTCGAGTGCAGCGGCTGTGGACGAACCCTTCCCGTAGCTGCACTGTTCGCGCTGGGCTGCGGATGCTTGCGCGGCGAATGGGAGGCCTCGATCATAAAGCTCTGCGGGACCTCGTCGTCGGACAAATCTTGCTCGTGCGTCCCGTCTTCGCGACGTATGTTTGGCCGTAGAGTGTTCATCTCCGAGACGTCGCCGTCAGTCTCCCATGAGACCTTGCGTTTACCTTGCGTCCTGACGAACGAGTCCGGGGTGGACCGCGGGACTGCGTGACCAACTTCGATGTCTTGTTCCTCGGTCTCGGTCTCGTTGTCCTCTTCCATTACAGGAGACTGACTGGCTTGCGTGTACCCTTGGTAAGTTCGATTCAGGATGGCGAGAAATGGCTGCGAGCCAGATAGACTGCCTGGTTGTAAATACCGCGACGAGGATGGGCGCGGGGTCGAGTTGAACATGTGTTGACAGGATTTTGTCCAAGCTCGTCCGTAATGGCTCCTCAGCAGCGTGACACTCTGTGACAGATCATACAATACCGGTTCGTAGTACTACAGACTCCAAGGAATATCTTACACCGACTCTTCTCCCTTGTCCAAGATGTTCAGGCTACTGGTGGCCCTCATGACCGCTTGCAGGCCGGACGCGGTAATGTCAGAGTCACTCCCCACGCCCCAGGCAGACTCCTTGTTCCTCCCTTCAACTTCGTAAACCAGCTCCACGAAAGAGACAGCCTTCACATCCGCACCCTCGCCCATCGAGTGCTCTGTATACTCCCTGATAGAAAGAGTTCCTTGGACTTGTGTGTGCAGCGCGGCCACAGCAGCAGACAATGGTCCATTCCCTTCTCCAGAAACACTCCGCACCTCGCCGTCCACGAGCAGTTCCGCCGTAATTTGACGACCCCCGGCGATGTGAGACTTGACCAGATCAAACGATTGAAGCTCGAATCGGTATGTTTTGGTGGTCTCGTAGCCGTACCTCTCTTCAAATAACTTAGTCAAGTCGTCATAAGATATCTGTCCGCCTGAGTCCCGGGCAACTCGCTGTACAACCTCAAAGAATGCGCTCTGGAGTCTGCGAGGGAGCTGTAACTTCAGCGAGTTGACGATCGCATTCGCCACGTCCGCTTGGCCCGATGACGAGTTGAAGCCAATGCTTAGTTTCAGCTCCGGCAAGGGTCGATCACCGATGGCACTGTTGACAGTGCTCAGGACCGCACGTAAACCAGCCGCGGTGATGTCTGGGTCGACCCCAACGCCCCACCACGACTGCGAAGCACTTCGTGTCTCTTTGATGTTGTCTGTAGTGGCGACAAGCTCTATGTACGAGGCTGCTTTGGCAGTCTGGCCTTCGCCAATAGTATGTTCGGAATATTCACGCAAAGTCAGGTCGATGTCAAGATGGCTACGGAGGGCGTCCAGCAGCGCAGAGATTGGTCCATTTCCATCCCCTCGTACGACTCGGAGTATTCCGTCCACAGATAGCGTCCCATCAAACCGGCGGCATTCGTCTGCGCCAATATTGGTGTCAGAGGATACCGATGACGGCTCAGCAGCGATAGAAAAGCCTTTCAGTGTTAGTCTTCCTTCGTACTTGGGCCCTCCAAAGTGATATGTATTGCGGAAAGTAGACGTGATGTCCTCCACTGTCATCTCTCTCGCTTCACGGTCTGCAATAGCCTGAATAACCTGATAAAAGGCAATCTGCATCTTGCGAGGGAGGTCAAGATTGAGGTGTTGTTTGACAAGGTAGGCAATACCACCTTTTCCAGATTGCGAGTTAACACGAATGACGGCTTCATAACTGCACCCAAGGTCCGCGGGATCGAGTGGTAGATAAGGCATATCCCACATTTGGGCTTCATCATTCGCAAGATTTTGAGCGTGCCGTTGTGCTTGTGCCTCGAAACCTTTTTTGATAGCGTCTTGGTGCGAACCAGAGAACGCAGCGAAGACCAACTCGCCGGCGTATGGATGCCGAGGGTGGACCGGAAGATCATTGCACTGTGTGACGATATCGATGATGCTCTGGATATCACTGAAATCCAGGTGAGGGTGGATACCTTGAGTGTATAGATTGAGAGCAAGGTTGACAATGTCAACATTTCCTGTCCGTTCGCCGTTGCCGAACAAGCAGCCTTCTATTCGATCAGCGCCTGCAAGAACGGCAAGCTCAGCAGCCGCGATCCCGGTCCCCCGGTCATTATGGGGGTGCAAACTGACAACAATTTTTTCACGTTCTGAGATGTGAGTGCAAAAATATTCAATCTGAGTAACACGTCAATGAAATTAAGTGTGAGGACAGAGGATGACCTTGCCTGATCTGCGTAGTGGTTGGGTGGCCCCACTTCAACAGTTGCCGGTAAATTGAATATTATTCGCTGACTACCGGTGCCTGCTTTTCGCCAAGCGGACTTGACTGCCTCACAGATAGCGACCGAGAACTCGACTTCGGTCTGAGAAAACGTTTCGGGACTATATTCGTATCGAAATGCGGTGCCATGAGAAGTCGCGAACTGATTTGCCAGTTCACGGATTAGATTGGTATGGTGGACAGCAAGATCGATCGTTTGTTCTTTGGAATTCTTGAAAACGACATTGCGAAACATGGGAGAAGTTGCGTTATACATGTGAATGATAACATGTTTTGCGCCTGCCACAGAGTCAAACGTTTTCCTTATGAGATCCTCGCGAGCTGGTGTTAAGACCTGGTGGAAAGAAGATAAGTAAGACTGCGAGACAGTCGCGATAGTATACAGACCTGAATCCACACGTCATCCGGTATCTCGTCATGCTCCACGAGGTATCGTACAAAGGAAAAATCGGTATCACTGGCGGCTGGATATGCAACTTCTATCTCCTTGAAGCCGCACTTTACCAGCAGTCTGAAGAAGGCCAGTTTTTGATCTCCTGTCATGGGATTTGCGAGGGCTTGGTTTCCATCGCGAAGATCAGTGGACAACCAGATTGGGGCTTTGACAAATGTCTTCGTTGGCCAAGTGCGGCCGACCAGGTTTAGAGGCGTGTACGGTTTGTACTTTTGAGAAGGATCGATGCTGAGGGGAAGCGATTAACAGTCCTCGTACTAAATGAGCCGCTGCAGCTCACAGCATGCAACCCATGGTCAGTGCCTCTTGAACAATGGCGATAGGAATGTGAATCAAGAAGAAGAAGAAGAAGAAGAAGAAAGATGGATCGATCGAGTCAGGACGAGTCGAGAAAGTAGAAGTAGTAGCACACCAACATATATCAAAGCGGTACTTATTCGGATCCGATTTCGCTTCTGCTGGCGGTGCCGCCAATTTTGGTCACCTCTCCTAGTAACAACTCGACATCAAGATCGGCAATGTCGTTGACGCTGTCGACGAAGACTTCTCCATTTCCTTACGCCGCCCTCGCAATCGCGACATACACTCAAAAGGCCGAGCTGAACTTCGACGAGACAACGACAGGAATTTCACTTGATTTAGATGGCGATAAATACACACGCGAAGAAGAGATAGTTGCCGTCCTGGCCAAGATCGCTGGTATAGGCGGGGAAAGTACGAGGGTCGGTCGGTATTCTCTCGATCCCTCTTGAAACTAATCATCCTCCAGGCGTCCCCGTACTTGGAATTAGCAAAAGCGTTGTTGACCATAACGGCGGTTTCCGATATTCTTGGTACTCTTGACTCCTTAGACGATTATCTCGCATACCATACGTTCCTTGTTGGTTTCGAAATCACTGCAACAGATTGGGCGCTCTGGGGTGCCATTAGGGGTACGTGATACCCTATGTCGTCGTCGCGAGCGTTCAAGGTCTTTCCTCTTAGCATCCGTCAAAATATTGGGCCTCCTCAGAAATGGTCAACACGTACATGCTCTGCGATGGTTCTCACATTTGGAAAGCCTTGAATCCACGCAAGTTGCTCTAGCCAGTATTGTGGCAGCCAAGGCGAACAAAGCGCGGAATACAAAAACCGCTGCAAGCTTTGCTCTGGGTCTTCAGAATGCCAAGGAAGGCGAGGTAGTAACACGCTTTCCTCCAGAGCCCAGCGGGTACTTGCACATTGGCCACGCGAAAGCTGCGGTATTGAACCAGTACTTTGCACAAATGTACAAAGGAAGAATGATCGTCCGATTCGATGACACAAATCCGTCCAAAGAGAGAGTACGTATCCACGTTCGATCAGTGTGTTTAGAGCTTACTTTTGGATCAGACCGAGTTTGAGCAGACTATCCTGGAGGATTTAGAGTTGATGGACATTAAAGGAGACACTATAAGCCACACATCGGACTACTTTGATCAGATCTACGAATTCGCGATTAAGTTGATTGAAGCCGGCAAGGCATATACCGATGATACGGAACAAGCACAAGTACGATCTCTGGCACCGTCCTCCTTTGTTTCTAACATCCAGGTAGATGCGCGAGGAACGGGGGAAGGGCATAGCCTCTGCACATCGCGATGATTCAGTTGCGGAAAGTTTAAAGCACTTTTCAGAAATGAAATCTGGCACTCCCGATGGCCTCCGCTGGTGTCTCCGTGCAAAAATCAGTGTGGACGATCAGAATAAGACTCTTCGTGATCCAGTCATCTACCGGTGTAACGTCATACCACACCATCGTACAGGGTTAATTGTTTGTTCCTATCACCCGCACGTCTATTCATTCGTTTCCGATAGGACGAAGTGGACGATTTATCCTACTTATGACTTTGCATGTCCCATCGTTGATTCGCTCGAGGGCGTCACTCACGCATTGAGGACGATGGAGTACCGCGAGAGAAACGCTCAATATTATTGGATGATCGAGGCACTAGGTCTGCGTTCTGTTTCTATCTGGGACTTCAGGTTGGTAGTTTCTTCCATCGCTGTTGTCAATCTGACTATCGTGTCAAGTCGGTTGAACTTCATCTACACCCTGTTGTCGAAGCGGAAACTGCACTGGTTTGTCGATAACAAAATTGTCCGAGGGTGGGATGACCCACGATTTCCTACTGTTCGAGGTTAGAATGACAAGATTCCTGCGCTAACGAGGCTCACATTCGAATCAGGAATTCGTCGCCGAGGCATGACAGTAGAGGCACTGAAGCAATTCATGCTCTCCCAGGGACCTTCACAGTCCCTCGTTTCTCTTGAATGGGATTCTATCTGGGCTCTCAATAAGAAGGTGATAGATCCGGTCGCTCCCCGGTTCTGGGCGATTCTCAAGCAAAGATGGTACGCTATAACACATGGGACATTTGAAAATTTACATTAGGTTCTCCAAGCGTGGCTGTAACGATCAACGGCGGCCCTGCCGGAGTCGATGTGAAGACACTGCCTCTTCATAAGAAGAATACAGAGGTCGGTGAGAAGCGAACAGTCTATTCGTCCGCGATCGTGATGGAGCAAGAGGACGCCGCTTCATTCGAAGATCAGGAAGAAGTAAGCGCCTCCTGGCCCGTTCATTGATTTTGAATAACACGCTCTTTCAGATCACCCTAATGGATTGGGGTAACGCCTTTGTGCGTTCAAAGGTGGTCGAAGATGGCGAAGTGACTTCTCTCGTTATGGAGCTAAACCTCGATGGCGACTTCCGCAAGACGAAAAAGAAAGTAACCTGGCTTGCCCAACCTACGGACGCGCATCCAGTAGTCGAGGTCACCCTTCTAGATTATGACTACCTGATTACGAAAAAGAAGCTCGAGGAGGAAGATAACGTGGAAGACTTTGTCCCGCCAATAACCGAGTTTCGCGAAGAGGCGCTGGCGGATGCAAACGTGAAAATGCTTAGAGCGGGGGATGTCATCCAATTTGAGAGAAAAGGATATTACATCTTTGACGGAGCCACGGGGGACGGAAAACCTGAATTTATCAGAATTCCGGATGGACGGGCCGCTGGTTTAGCGAGCAAGGCAGGTAAAGGCGCCGTGGCCACCGATCTTGCTTCACGTCCTCAAACCACGTTGAACATGTATAAGGTGGACCGGGTGTATGGAGAGGACGGAGCATCGCCCGAGCCAAGCAGCAAGATGTACAAGGTCGACAATGTGTATACGTAGTGTTTGGTGCTGGATGTCATTCGCTTTTGGCTCTCCGTTTCACTCTGATTGGGGACGGATAAGCGAGACAATGGGGGTCCCATATTTGGGAATTACCCCAGCGCAGCTCACAGATAGTTGCAGCGTACATATCATTTATCGACTCTGCTCACTAACCTACATAGCTCGAGAATGCCCCTCATACCGTGCCGCGTCGTATCCGTCTGCTAAGATGGGCCAAGGACGAGCTTGGCCAAAGTTTGGGTCGATCAAGGGTGCTTGGATGTTGATTAAACCTCCCTCGCCGTAGTACTTCCATCAGTATGAAGGTAACTGCGAGCATAATAAAAAGAGCAGCGGGGTGTTGCTGGTAGAAACTACTTTACCTATGAGTTCAGCTGTTGATGCTAACGGATGAGACTCGAATTCGAGATAGTGATGACCAAAGCCCGACAATGGCGTCGTGATAAAATGCTCGCCGACGCGGAGACTGTTCAGGTGAAATTGACCTTTGATTCGACTGGAATCGTAGTCCAGGAGCTGTGGTGTCCTTGAGATGGGCGTTCACCCGTATGAATGTAAAAGTCCACGTACTGTTAGTCCGCCCGGCCCAGCTAGCCAGAAGAATTCAGTGTCAAAGCGCGCAGGTAATCCGAGGACGTTATCTCTAGGGGTGAATTTAATGTCGGAGGAGACACGGAAGATTGCAAGCTTACGACAAGATTGCACTCTGAGATCCAAACATTTCCTTGACCGTGACTTTTTCCCTGCCGATGATCACCTCTACGGGGCGCCGACCGTCCCATCCAATTTCTGCCACGATAAGGCCGCGCTTATCGGCGATGGTAGTTCTTCGGGTCACGGCGGCCTCACCCTCGCTCTCTGTGTCAGATTCCTTTTCTCCCGCACGAAGAAAATGTGAACGGGTAAGGATTGTGAAACCGAGGGCGCCAGTCTCGGGGTATACGAGAGACGAGTCGAGGATGTCCGACTTGGAAAACTTGAGTAACATGATCGTGGGGGTCAACGAAGAGATATGATCTCAAACAGAGCCGGACATGCGAATACTATATTTCCTTTTCTGGCTGACGCGGATTGTCCACGCCACAGTTTGCTTGCACTTGTTTTGATGTGGCAATAAGACCAGGAACAAACAGGAACCAAACAAACCGAACATTAAAGTCCACAGCGACGACGACTCCGAGGTCTCGACACGACGACGCCCCCCAACGGCGTCAGCGACGAGGTCCAGAAATCATCCCTGAAGGTGGCCGTCTTCGCCTAGTAACCACAATCGTCGACCCGAGTCGCCTGTGAACCAGTTCTCTCGTTCTTGGCATGGCTCAGCGTCGTTCACCACATAGGCTCTCGTCTTCGCCATCAAGTACTTACCATCGGAAAAATAAACTTCCGCTTCGCCATTCGTCCGCTGCAAGACGCGCTCTCGCTTTTGTCAATAGATTCCAGAGGTCAACCATTGGCTCCCACGCCTCGCGCGCGTCCGCGCCCTCCTCCTCCGATACCGTTTCTGTTCGTCCCATTCTTGCCACCTTACAGCCAAACCTGCGCCGCTTGCCTAGCCGTCAATACCTCCTGCAGAAACATACTATGCGCGATGTGAGCCAGAATTTCGACGTACCTATTGGTTCGAAGAGGAAACGCGTCGTGTCTCTCAATGAGAATACTCACGCGAACGGTCGTCCAATGCGCGGGTCAGGAAGATCCAAAAGGCGGAAAGCAGTTGTGGCAGATTCTGAAACCGACGATGAGGCAACCTTGATGGATGTCGACACGCACCATCGGTGGAATGAATCAGATGACTCCGAGGCGGACAGCGATCAACAGGAGTCATGTAAGCTGTGCTCGCAACCCCTCCTCATTTGACACTTATGGCGAAATAGCGGATGAATTTCTTACCAACGAAGCACCCACCAGACAGCTTTTGCGGTTGCGCAAGGATGAACTTGTGCGTCTCTATGTCGCGGTTGGCCTTTCGGATGATGCAGATTCCCTAACGAAACCCGAATTGGTCGATGCCATCATCTCCGCGCGTGATGACGTTGCTTCACTTCCTCCTTCCTCCCCCCCCGGCAGAGGAGATGGCAATTCCAGTGATTTTTCTTCGGACGATGGGAACATTGCTGGTGATGAGGAGACAGATGTCGGCGCCAAGTACAATTCGGGTCTTAGAAGACGCGTGACTGTTAATGGTATGACCCAGATGGCTACGCGGGCTCTCAAGACGCGTAGTTTGTCCCTAGGTCAGCTCAACACGCACTCCTGTCCTGTTGACCTGGACGTGGTTCCGGAGAAGAAATTTCAACTGGAGATTGTTACCAGGTCAGTACATTCTGGTGTCACTGTTCTTAATCGTGCAATCGATCAAACATTAATAGACGACGAACCACGCGTTTGACATCGAGTCGATCGTCTCCGACGATTACATCTTCCAACCCTCTTCCGTCGCCACCGGCCACACGCCTCCGTACCCGCATGGGTTCTGGGGAGCATCCATCTTCGCAAATTGTATTGCCGAAGGTGAAGGTCAAACCCAGACAAGTTGAGTTCAGCGAGGATGTCCAAGCACGCTCTCCTCCAGTGTCTGGGGATGAGAGCGAACTAACGGATCTCGCGGAACTGGAGGAAAAAATCGCAGCCACTTCACATAGCCCCCGTCGGCTCCGCAGTAGAGACAAAGCCAACAGTACTACTTCTTTCCATGATCAAGACCCAACATCGAGGCACAGAGCAAGATGTAAGGGTGCCCCAGAACCAGAAGAGTACGAAGTGGAGGAAAATAGGTGTATGGATGATGAAGAAGAGGTTGATGAGCTTGTTTCATCCCCTTCCCCTTCTCCACCCCCGGGAAACGGTCGACGCACGCCTGTTAAACGGCGCTTACGACCGCGGAGGACACAGACGTGCACACCACCAAGGGACGATGGCAGCGAAGGAGATGACGAAGAGGAGGAAGACCAAGTCCAAGAGGATGTGACGCAGGATGTGAACGACGAGGATATTGAGAGTCTTCACGAGGACGAGGACGTTTACTTGGGTGATTCCTCGTATCCCGTGGAGACGACGCCTCGGAAGCTGCGGAGTGGGAAAGTTGTCGGTGGTGAGGATCTCAGCGAAGATGAAGAGGAGCAGGACGACCAAGAAGTTGATTTGGAGCTTGAATCAGTTGGTGGGGATGCTGAGAGTGTAGAGGATGTTGATGCTGATGAAGTCATGGAAGAAGAAGATTGTAGGTATTCATCATCCTGCGGGTTTAGCATGCTACTGACTTGGTCGGTCGATGAAGTTGATCTCACTCTTGCCACCAAGAAGACGCTAATTCGTCTCCGCCGTGATGACCTTGTTCGACTTTGCGAGACACGCGATCTCGACGTAGCTGGTACAAAACCTCAACTTGCACAGTCTTTGCTGCAGTGGCGCGACCGTCATACGAACGGGTTCTCTTCTCCATCTTCAACTGGAACTGTGCGACCTCCGTCAACGATTCGTACTCGCGGTGGTCGCCGCAGGACGAAGAGTCGCAGTCACAGTACCACTCCACCCATACTTGTGCGCGCTCAACGTTACCAAGATGAGCCTTGTACGCCACCGATATCAAATGAGCAACGCAGCCAGCCGGAACCAGAGCTGGAGCTTGATCTGGAGAGCTTAGGACTTGAAGATCGTGAGATACCCCCAGACAAACTCACGAAGCTGGAGAAGATCGGCAGCGGTGGCTTTAAGGACGTTTACATTGGGAAATTTAAAGGCAGACGGGTTGCAATTGCTGAATTCCGGGACCAGCTCAGTTCAAGTTTGTTGCGGTCGTCGTATCTTGCGAGAGTCTCACTGATGGCTATGGTAGTGGACATCAAAGAACTCAAGCTACTTGGGGCGTTTGATCATCCGAACATCGTGCGCTTCGTGAGTATCACCTCTGTCTTATTACCAACTGCCTGATTTGTTGGTATAGCTTGGTGTCAGTATACCGGAGAACACGCGTGAAACACCAGTGATGATCGTCAGCGAGCTGTGTTCCAATGGCGACTTGTTTGATTACATCCGAAATGTCCCGGCACCCTCAATGTATAAAGTTGTACGTATATGTTTCTTCTTTGGTCTGATGTTTCTGGAAGGCACCTTCATAGCTGAGCATCATGTTGGATATCGCTTATGGACTGGAATACCTTCACACACGCAAGCCTTCGATTATCCACCGGGACTGCAAGTCCTCGAATATCCTGATTACCTCTCGCGGTGCCGCGAAGATTGCGGATTTTGGGCTAGCAAAGGTCAAGCAATCAACGCGATCAATGGTTCGGAGTGTCGTTGGTACGGTGAACTGGCAGGCCCCGGAGCTCTGGCACGCCCATCCTAAATACAATCACAAAGCCGATGTATTTTCCTGTGCAATGGTTTTCTGGGAGATGCTTCAGTGGCATTTGGCAACTAAGAGGTTTCCGTGGGAGGTACGTGCCCTGTCCTTGTTGAGTAGCATTTAGCTTAACATTTCCAAAGGGAATGAACGAGCATGCCATTTATGAGGCGGTAGGTGCCAAGCGACAACGGTACGTTCTTCGTCGCGGAATTTTAGGTGGACGGCTGATCGCCTTGACAGACCTTCTGTGAGCGGATTGCGAAAACAGTATTGTCCGGAGATTGTTGGACTCATCGAATGCATGTGGGCACACGAGCCTACGGAACGACCCACGATCTCCGAGATTGTCCAGAAACTAGAACAACTCATTGCGACTTACCGATAATTCCCGATGACTCGAACCACCGTTGGTTCAAATGACGGCCGCCAGCCAGGGAATGCCGGATGAGTGTTCGCTGTAAGACTTGGTACTATTAAGATCCGAATCGCATGGACGATTGGCCGCCCTCATACAGTATCTTCGTTATAGCATTTGTTAGCAAATTATATCCCGCATTGTAACGTAGCGTAACAATTCAATTTCGTCACATAACCACCACAAATTCCTAATGCACATTCTCAAAGTCTCGCAAGTCTTGCGACCTCTCAAGCCTCTGAGGCCCACTGGCCATGGCTGCGGACCAGCTTCGCGCTTTACACGTTCTTTTGCATTATCCTCGGAGCGACCAGAGCCTGTTATTCCTTTGGAGCCACGTCCTAGATCTCATCTCCTTCGTCGTTCACTTCTCCTCGCAAAGTACACCTCTTATCTCGTGCTGTCCGCGACAGCTGGCGTGTTCGCCCTTGGGACCGCGATATTCATACACGATGCCTTCACATATACGGACAAGCACGTCGAGCGCGTTCCTGTGTCTCCTCTAGCATTGCACCCCGAGCGCGGTGGTCCAAAGAATTTGCCCGTGGTGAATGTTCTTCTTGCGGATGAAGAGGACGAGGAATTCAGGAAACTGAATGAGAAGCCCAAACTTGTCATTGTAGGAGGAGGTTGGGGGGTGAGACTGTGTGCCTTTTCAGTCCATTCATTTCTCAACGCTCCAAGGCTGTTTCCGTATTGCAAAACTTGTCGCTGGGCGACTACCATGTGACTGTCGTCACCGCGGAAACGTTCACTACATTTACTCCTCTCTTGCCATGTAAGGTCTGTTCTGGGTCCACGGCTACTTGACTTACCCGTCGGAAAGCTGCTGCCGTAGGCACGGTCCAGGTTCGCAGTCTTATTGAGCCGATACGCAAAGTCATTGCGCGGCTCCATGGTCAAATGATTAGCGGAAGGGCCACAGATCTGGTGATGTCTCAACGACTACTAGAAGTCGAAACAGTCGGTCCTGACGGAAACGCCCAAAAAATATATGTACCGTAAGTTCGAGATTCGTAAGGGACTCGCGAAGTTTGAGGCATGCTCTAGCTACGACAAGCTCATCATCGCAGTGGGCTCGGTCTCCAGCACGCATGGCGTCCCCGGATTAGAGCATTGTTTCCAGCTGAAGACCATATCGGATGCACAGGCCATCCGACGCCGGATCATGGGTTGGTCCCTACTATGCGCGTAATGATCTACTGGAATGCAGCCTTCAGACAACTTCGAGACGGCATCTTTGCCAACCACGACGCCAGAAGAAAGAAAACGTTTGCTGAGCTTTGTGGTTTGTGGAGGAGGTCCCACCGGTGTCGAGACGGCCGCCGTGTGTATCTCGGGCCTCCCTGCCTTCTTTTACACGTCCTCTGGACTCTGACGGGATATTTGTAGGAAATCTACGATTTTTGTCAGGAAGACATTATGAATTACGTGCGTTTCTTTCATCTCGTGCACGCTCTTTTACACCCGTCTGTTGTCACCAGTTCCCGAAAATATGTCGGGAAGAAGTCTCGATTCATGTCGTCCAGTCACGCGAGCACATTTTGAACACAGTATGTTAAAGCGGTACTTGGTCGAAGAATGGACGTCTCATCTTCACAGTACTCGGATGCTATTTCCAAATACGCGGAGGCGCGCTTACCCTTGACGTCGTTTTCCTGGAGCTTACGTTGGCATTTTCGCAGGATAAATTCAGGCGCGACAAAGTGGATCTTATCACTTCGGCTCGCGTCCGCTCGGTACATCGCGACCACGTTGTATATACTCTGCGGTCTCCGGACGGGAAGATCACTGAATACGAAATACCCACGAATTTTGTGTTGTGGTCAACGGGAATAGCGATGAACCCGTTGACGAAGCGGGTCTCGGACCTATTACCCAATCAAGTCCACAAGAAGGCTATCGAAGTTGACGCACATCTCCGTGTAAAAGGCGCCCCGCTCGGCGAGGTATATGCTATCGGTGACTGCGCAACAGTGAGTGGTTGAGGCAGATCCAGTCTATCACTGGTCGATCTGGTCTACGGGATCATAGATCGAAACATCTCTTGTCAGCCATCTTCTCGAACTGGTAGATGAGGCCGACAAAGATAAGAATGGCAAGATTGACTTTGATGAGTTTGATTTCATGGGTAAGGGAGCGTTACCGTCGAGTCATCTGTCCTCATGACGTGGTAGTCTCTCGGATCAAACAACGTATCCCTATGGCGGAGTCCCACTTGAAGAAGGTCCGGATGCTATTCGATCTGTACGACTCGGATGCGGACAATAGCCTGACGTTGAATGAGCTTTGTAAATTGCTCGAAGAAATAGGAAACAAGATAACTGCGTTGCCTGCTGTGAGTCAAGGCCAGCCTGTGTTCTCATTGCTGATGGCGCTCGTCACATCTACAGACGGCGCAGGTCGCTTCTCAGCAAGGCAAATATCTCGGAAAGAAATTTGGGAAACTCGCCTCGCAACACGATGTGCTGGAGGCGAACAGCGTCAAGGACTTGGATGAGGCTGTGAGCGGGCCATTCCGATACAAGCACCTCGGCAATCTGGCGTACATTGGCAACGCCGCGGTGTTCGATTTGGGACAGCTGTCGGTCATGGGGGGTTTGGTCGCGATGTATGCTTGGAGAAGCGTATACTGGAGTGAACAGGTGTCTGCCAGGACTAGAGCGCTGCTCATGATCGATTGGATTATCAGGTACGTCTGTTGGCGACTCTACTGGTACAGGCTTATCCACGCGTGGACAGGGGTGTTTGGGGTCGGGACCTCTCGCGACTGTAGATTCGAACCATGAGAGAGGGTTGTTGTTCAAACCAGTCTGTGAAACTTTTCAATGTCACTGTACGTAGCCAAACTGAGTTGACGCATCATTCTGTCCATTCGAATGAGCCAATAACGGCTGTGCCTCCTACGATCCGACCTTGGTTCGGTGCGAGTACGGTCATTTTCTTGTTTGGAATGTCCAGGTTTGTTCTAGAGGCTGTGAGCCCTCGGACAAGATAAAACATGTGAAACTCACATGACGAGAAATCCAATGACTGGCAGGTCGAGAATTTCTTCGTCGTATCGCTCGCTTTCATCTTCGTTGAAGGGGGCAAGCAGGGCGAGAACCTTGTTGAACAGTCTTGCGCCGCTGTATGCTGGATCGAGCAACGTGGGTTGCATTTCCGACAGGGTGCGTGCGGCCCCGATGGGCAAAGCCGAGGAGGGAGCCATGGACTCTGAAAGTGCTGGATGAGATGCATGTTTTGGAAACGAAAGCACGATTGACCTGGGCCGATGCGGTATATTGCAAGGTCGCCGAAATTGATGATCGATGAGGAGGGAGAAAGGACGAGTTCCGTAGCCGGTTCGCCACCGACGAGGCCAGAGGAGACGCCAGGGGGAGGATCGATCATTTGGCCGTACATGTAGGCGTGAAGTTGGTAGTTGTGTACGCGTTCCCTGTAAGCATGGTCGAGCTCGACGACCTGTGTGGTGGTGCATTAGGAAAGGAAGAAGAAGAAGCGACAGCGAGGTACCCCTCCGGACTTTGGAATTTTGACAACGGTGAGTTGACTGCCGTAGAGACGCTGCATTTCTGCGTTGAGTTTTTCGTGACCGACGACGAGGATGACGTTTACTGGGGAGAAGATGAAGTAAGGAGGAGGGGAGAGAGGGGAAGAGATACTTTGGAAAGCGTCGACGCATGCTTTTATGAGGGTGAGACGGCTGTCTGCGGTGGAGCCAGAGCTGGGACCGGAAGCAAATGAGGAGGGCGTGTCGACGATGAGTCCGGATGCGCGTGCTAGACAAGGGTGAATGAGATGGAAGGAGGGAGTGGAGAGGAGGGAACCTTGAGAGTCGAGATCAAGTCGGTCGAGGACGTTGACGCCGAGGTTGCGAATCAAGCGATCGAGCAGCTGAGGGTTTGATTTCGAGTGAGGGTGACCGTACCAAAAAGTCAAGGGGATGAGCGCATTGGAAGGGAGGGCAGTTGGAGCGGAGGTGGCGGCGGAACCCAAAGGATTGATGGGGGAGGCGGTACCGATTGGGCTTCTGACGACGGCTGCAGAGATTGCGCCTGGGATGGACCACGCGCCCTGTGTGTGTGGGTGAGGAGGGAAAGGGGGAAGGAAAGAGGACGGACCTGGGCAGGGTCGAGGTTGACGAGGAGGGGGGACCAATTTTGAGCGAGGCGGAGGGCGTAGTTTGTGAGGATCTTTGCGATGGATGTCTTTCCAGAGTTTTCTGGGCCGAGGATGAGGACTCTGGGAGGATCTGTGCTGGGGAGTTGCTCGTCGTCGGAAGGGGGGGAGCCGTGAATGTCGCGGAGGGCGCGTACGCGCATCTGTTCGAAGACGAAGTGGACGTTTGCGTAGGTTGACATTGGGGTCTCGTCGGAGACATACTCCGTAGAGGGGCGACCGGAGACGTGGAAGACGGGGGATGAGGAGGAGGAGGGATGGAAAGGGAGGAACTTATCTGTATGGTGCAGCCGTGCCAGGTGAAGACGGCGGCCTTGCACTCCGAGGCAAAGAGATAGGATTTACCCTCTGCGAGCTCTGCGCCGAATATCTCTGCATGTCCGGAGATGAGCTGGCGTAGACGTGAATACGAGAACCTGATTCAAGAAAGAAAGAAGACCTTTATCGCGATGGATGTCGCAGGGTCGAGTTCGAAGCGATATTCCGTCTCTGGCTCGAGACGCCATTCCGTCGCCATCACAGATAAAGCGCAGCGTCCGTGTCACGTCAACGCATGGCCAAACTCGACCACCACCTCGACACCGCTGCGTCCACCCTCGTCGCTCGCTATGACCACCCAACGGTCGACCCGCTCTCTCTCAGGCGCAAGATCGACCGCCACATCATGCCATTCATGTGCAGTACGTCCGAGTCCCCTTTCCTCTTGCCTGCCTCGCTCACCCCCGCCCAGTCATGTACCTGTACGTCCTCTCCTCACTCTCCCCCCCTCTCCCCTACATCTCCGAAAAGGATCACATTCATGGACAAGACCACCCTCGGCCAATCAGCCGTCCTTGGTATACAGTGCGTCCCTTGCCATCGCACCCCGCTCGCCCCTTCACGTCTCTCCCAGGCGCGGCGCTCACCTCAGCGCAACTCAGTTCAATTGGCTCGGCACCGTCTTCTACTTTAGCTACCTCCTATTCCAATACCCCCAAAATCTCGCCCTCCAGCGATTCCCCGTCGGCAAGTGGATGAGGTACTACTCGTCCACTTCAATCTCACTCTGCTGACTGCTCCTGCCAAGCATCAACATCTTCCTCTGGGCAGTCATCCTTTGTTGCCATGCCGCGTGCTCCTCTTTTTCTGGCCTCTTCGCCCTCCGCTTTCTCCTCGGTATTTGTGAAGGCGCCATCACCCCTGGTTTCATGATCGTCACATCCATGTTCTACACCCGTGCAGAACAAACCCGTCGCGTCGGGTATTGGTGTCGGTTCTCCTCTCCTCTCCCCTGCGCCATCTCACCTCCCCCATCAGTCCTCATGAATGGCTTCGCAGTCATCATCCTCGGCTTCGTTGCCTACGGCGTCCTCTACACTCGCACACCCGACTTCATGCCCTGGCAGTGGTGGGCACCACTTCTCCTGTCCCTCCATCTCTTCTCACCCGTCAACTCAGGCTCATGATCATCACCGGCGTAATCACCTTCTTCACCTCCATTCTCTTCTGGTACGTCTACTATCCCCGTTTGGCTGCTCCACTTCCCTTATATGTCCCAAGGCTCTTCTTCCCTGATTCTCCAACAAACGCCTGGTTCCTGACTCCGCAAGAGCGCGTCGCTGCCGTGCAACGAATTCGAGTGAATCAGACTGGCGTCGAAAACAAGTTGTTCAAGATAGAACAGTCAGTTCCTGCTTCTATCCCAGCTCTCCTCCCGTCTCATCCTCGTCCCTCGAGATTCTACGAAACCGTAAAAGATCCAAAGACCTGGCTTCTCGCATTCTTCGCTGCTGCCGCGTGCGCTTCATTCTTTTTCTCTTCACACCTTCTGATCTGAACACCGCACTCCAGCAATATCGTCAATTCCGTCCGTCACCCTCTTTCCTTTCTTGCATATCCCCGTTAACCTCTTTTTTTTAGCTCACCAACCAACGTCAGCTCATAGTCGCCCAGTTTGGTTTCAATGCCATCCAGACTACATTGCTTGGCTGTGTGGACGGCGCGGTCGAGAGTGCGCAACTTCCTTGGGTATAACCTGAACTGTCCCCCTGACCCGTCCCTCTCTCAGTCTCGACAATCTTCCTCGGTGTAGTTCTTGCCTCGCAGCCCTCCATCGGCCGTGCGCATGCCGGCGTACTGATGTACATCCCTGCCATCCTCGGTGCAATTCTGGTCAGCACCCTACCTTTCTCGAACAAGGTCGGCCTTCTTTTCTCCTATTGGATATCGAGTGAGTCCCCGCACGACAGCCCAAAGCGTGCTATATCTGATATCACCTCTCAGTCTTTGCAATTGCTCCGTTCACAATATTCCTAGGGTGGGTAGCGTCCATAACAGCCGGTCATACGAAACGTGAGCCATGTCCCTTGCTCGTGGTCTGACTGATCATTTTGAAGGCATCACCACAAACGCCATCGTTCTTTGTGCTTATGCCATGGGGAATGCCGTGGGTCAGTTCATGTGGAAGTCACAGTACCAACCACGGTAGAGTCCCTTTAGCCCACTTTTTAAAACCAAGCCCAATAACATACTGCAGGAACCACATCCCGTGGGCCGTCATCTCTGTCACTAATTTTTCCGCTGCAGTCACCCTTCTCGTGTTGCGTTACCTGTACTCGAGCGAAAATAAGAGGCGTGACCTTGAGCCTCGGGATGATACCTACAGCGCTGTTTACATCAAGACCGAGTCTGGGGAGGAAATCAAGGTCGACAAGGCAGGTGTACTTAGGTGTTCTGTCCGGATAGTGCCAACAGATTGTCCACAGGCTTTCCTCGATCTGACGGACAAACAAAACCGTGATTTTCGTTACGTCCTATAACTCTTGACTCCCTCCATCTGAAACAGTACCCTATACCTCCTGTTCAGTAAAGTATTACCCAGTAGGAAAGAAATTTAGGCCTCGGAGCCCCTCGCTTGTTCGAGTTTCCCGGAGACAGTAGTTGTCGTCAATGACCAGATTGAACAGGTCGCATAGTACACTTGTACGACCAACTACATCACGGTCCCAACCATGCTACACAAACGAGGCCATCTTCACTGTTTTACGGACAGCAGCCGAATTTCCCTCGAGGTGTCGGTACGTAGTCTGAAATGCTCGGGTCATTTGCTTGGTCTTGGAGACCGACAACGGTGCGGCCTTGGGTACTATGATCGGTCTTCCGAAGAAGTCGACTGGCAACTAGGAACGCGTTGGATTACCTCGAAATTGAATACCTTACGGGTCCCTACCTGATCCACAAGGTCAACGTTTTTTTCCGTGCGGGCCCGCTTGTTTGGGGGGCCAGTTAATTGGATTTGTTCCAAGGGACCTTCCTCTTCCACACCACCCGTCATATCATCTAGTTCTTGTGCGGAAGCCCTGCGACGACGTTAATTGAAGAATATCTCGAGACCAGGACACTAACCTTTTGTGGGTCACTTTCTCGGCTGCGACTACCTGCCGTGTAGCCAGGGACGTGTCAATCTGTGACAAGGTTGGTTGGCAGAAATCATATAGACAAAAGACACGAACCTCCGTAGCGATAAGGTGACGGACAGCATATCTCGAGATTGCGATATCGGGTGCGCGCTTCCCATCGTATGTCACGAAAACGTCTATTGGCCTGTGATATTTCGTCAGTGGCATCAATGTGACATCACGGCAGTACGCACGGGTCGAGTCTGTAGACCGCTTGACCATCCTCCGCTCTTTCTTGAACGAATCGAAGTTCAAGGGAGACCATGATCTCAACAAGACGGCTCAGCAGAGCCTGTTCTCCGGGCTTGACAACTTGGCTGTTGACCTGCACCAAGTCAATACGACCTCGACTTCAACAAATAAACTCCCCTACAGGTCGCAAAGGGGGTGATAATACTCGATTGATGTATGGAGCAAGTTCTAGCTGGACAACCTGGCCCATGATCAGGTGTCGGTTAGCCCCTGTATTCCTTCCAGAAGCGCGAATCCCGTCACAGAGTGATTTCAGAATGTCCTCGTTGGCGCGTGTGACCAATAAATTCTATGCACATGCGGTATCAGTAGGCGTATGGTGCAATGCTCGAAAGCACTTGCATCCCAATCTGTAGAGTCCCTTTCGACCCGTTTCCCGGCCCGCTCTCGGCATAGCGGATGGAACGAGACGAGCAGGTACGGGAGGTATGCCTGCAAGCCAAAATCTCCGTCCGTGTACATGGCCGAGGAAAAAACATCAAACGTTCCTAACCACTCATTTGCCTTGTCGTATCGGCTCATATTTGGCTCGTGTCGATGACAGTTCACGTAATGCGCAAAGCACCCTAAAAACATCAAATAAAAAATAATGAAAACCAAGGACCAACATACCATTAGCAATGTTGGGGAAATTGTTGAGCGCTTCTATGGCTCGACTGAGGCGGTTTACGTATCGTGCCTCCTCCACTTCGCCTATTGCCAGCTCTCGAATTCGCTTGCGTGACAAGGGAGCAAATACCTCGTTCAGGACTGCTGTTGCAGTAACGTCTGCTTCCTTCATACCGACCGTGGCACGACGAATCAATTCTTCTGTGACACCTTGGCTACGCGATTTTAAAAACTGTTCTAGGCTGATCAATATCGCGATTAATGCAGCATTGGGTGACAAACCTGTAGGGTGTTCAGACAGCCTCTCAGATCACCCTTCGCAACATTGACCAAAGTTCCGAGCGCCCTTGTATCTGCGTCGAGCCCTTCGAGCTCGCAGATCTCCCGAAGTCGCTTGACTATGTGAATGTCGGCCGGTCGTGTATACCGAATCTGCCTTGCATGCGGGCGGAGTTTAGCTAGTGAATGTGCGTTCTGATCGTTACAGATACAGATGACGGGCCGCAACAGCGGTCGCTGCTTGTCATTCTGTGCGCCAGCCTTGCCTGTTCGGTTTAAGCCAAAGCGTTGGCCGGGTAAGAAGACCCACCTACGTTTCTTCTTTGGTCTTTCCAGGGTCAGTGAAACGAGTTTTTGGACGAAACTGCTCGACTGTGTACAAGTCCTGAGTATTTGAAGTGCGCCAAATGAATGGCGTACATTGTCACCGCCGCCCGTTGCACCATCGATTTCGTCGATGACGAGTAGGACAGGCTTGGTGCTGCCAATTGCGGAACCTGACTCGAGTACAGGACGGATGCGGTCATCAATCGACTGTGCAGACCGTGTATCGCTGTGGAGCGTTTTGGTAAAGACGAAAACCATCGCCATACGACGGAATCACCTGGCGTTGATTTCCACCACTTCGTAGCCGGCTTGTACGGCAATGACGTGGGCTAAAGTGGTCTTGCCGAGGCCGGGAGGTCCGGATATCAAAAGGAGCTGATGATGGGGTAGGTTCAGAGACGGGAGATCATCGACCGCCGCACCTTTTCCTTTGGTCGATGGTATTCGTCATCTGGATCGCACTGATCGTCTTCTTCTCTAGGTCGCTTCTTGTTTCTCTTTTTGCCGAAAACGCACCAGTCCCATTGTTTCACCCAAGCCATGACTTCTCTGGCAACTCTTTCGTTACCCAAGAGCTCCGTGAAACGCTGAGGGCGATATTGGTCGACCCACAACATGACATCGAGCGGGCGGTGAGGCGCATCCGGTTTTGAAGACCTTTGACGTGTGAGAATCGTGTGACGTACAAAAGTAGTCACTGCATACAAAACGGGCGCAGAGACCGAAAGCTGATCCATGAGCCTATGGATGGGGACGTCGAGCAGGCACGTCATTGGCGATGTCGACTAGTGGCTAGATTAGCGAAGGTAGACACGGAACGGGATTCGCACCTCTTGCAGGCATGTCGTGCGAGGTTTGCGCGGGATGAAGAGAGGTTTTCCGTCGAGGGTTGTCGCGCGAAGGGAGTCGGGTCGACTGGGTTGGATGCCCAAGAGGCCGTTGGAGACGAAGACCATCGTGTCGTGATTTTCCCACGAACGCGTCTGTGGCAACTAATTGTTTGGTATTATTTGGCTACGGCTGAAGTCGGGTGAGTCGGAGTTTGTCTGAATTTGAATTTGTGGCGAGAAGTATTTCTTTCGTCTTGACTTGTCTCGATCGTCTTCGTCGTCTACCGCAATGCTTACCGCCCGTGGCGTCACCCGCGTCTCCAGGAGAGCCGTCCACAGCCCAGCTGCCCGGTTCTTGAAAACCGCAGCCCCGCTGTTGAACCGCTGCTCCCTGCCTTGTCCGTCGAAGCAACACACTATTGCTCGCCCTGCACACTGCCAAAATCGCCAGCCAGGTCCGTCTTTTGTCCCGTTTTTCGCACCCGCGGCATGTTCATGTCATGTTCAGTGCGCTGTTACGCATCGGAAGCCAAGGGAACCATTGGTACAGTCAAGACCGTCATTGGTGCCGTCGTTGACGTTCAGTTCGAGACGGATGCTCTTCCTCCCATCCTTAATGCCCTCGAGGTGCAGGATTTCCACGGTGGTCGTCTTGTTCTCGAAGTTGCATCCCATCTCGGCGAAAACTCTGTCCGTACCATCGCCATGGACGGTACGGAGGGTCTTGTCCGTGGACAAAAGGTCGTCGACACTGGTGCCCCCATTCAAATTCCGGTGGGCACCGCGACGCTTGGTCGTATCATGAACGTCATTGGAGAGCCCATTGATGAGCGCGGTCCCATCAAGGGGGTCAAGCTCTCCCCCATTCATGCCGACCCTCCTCAATTTGTTGATCAATCAACCACTGCTGAAGTCCTCGAAACCGGTATAAAGGTTGTAGACCTTTTGGCTCCCTATGCTCGTGGTGGAAAGATTGGTCTCTTTGGTGGTGCTGGCGTCGGCAAAACCGTCTTGATCCAAGAATTGATCAACAACGTAGCCAAAGCCCATGGTGGTTTTTCCATCTTTTGCGGTCAGTATATTATCCCAATGTTCGTTTTCTCTTATTTGGCTTTTCTGACCACCATGGGCTTTGGCTATTAGGCGTCGGAGAACGAACTCGTGAGGGTAACGATCTCTACCACGAAATGATCGAAACTGGTGTCATCAACTTGGAGGGCGACTCCAAGGTCGCCCTCGTGTTTGGTCAAATGAACGAACCCCCTGGCGCCCGTGCCCGCGTTGCGTTGACCGGCCTGACCATTGCCGAATATTTCCGTGACGAAGAGGGCCAGGACGTACTTCTCTTTATTGACAACATCTTCCGTTTCACCCAGGCTGGTTCCGAGGTGTCTGCTTTACTTGGTCGTATTCCCTCAGCCGTGGGTTACCAACCGACCCTTTCGACTGACATGGGTGGCATGTATGTAATCTCTCGTCCTTGATTGCTTGCAACTGACGGTGTTGTAGGCAAGAACGCATCACAACCACGAAGAAGGGCTCGATTACTTCTGTACAAGCCGTTTACGTCCCAGCAGATGACTTGACCGATCCCGCCCCGGCGACCACTTTTGCTCACTTGGACGCGACAACGGTGTTATCTCGTGGCATTGCCGAGCTTGGGATCTACCCTGCTGTAGACCCTCTCGACTCGAAATCCCGTATGCTTGATCCCCGTATCGTTGGTCGGGAACACTACGAGGTTGCTACCGCTGTCCAAAAGATCCTTCAAGACTACAAGTCTTTGCAAGATATTATCGCTATTTTGGGTATGGACGAATTGTCGGAAGAGGACAAGTTGACTGTGCGTGCCAAGTACATGTCAATTTTGATATTGTGCGTTGACAACATGATTTCAGGTGGAGCGTGCCCGTAAAATCCAGCGATTCATGTCGCAACCGTTCCAAGTCGCCCAAGTTTTCACTGGTTACGAGGGCAAACTCGTTCCTCTAAAAGACACTGTCCGGTCGTTCAAGGAAATTCTATCTGGCGCCCATGATCTTTTACCCGAAGCTGCCTTTTACATGGCTGGTACGATCGAAGATGTCAAGGCAAAGGCTGAACAACTCGCCAAAGAGATGAGCGGCAACTAGAAAGATGGACGTTGTGGACATACTTGCTGCGTAGTCTGCTCTTTGGTTCGATCGTATGGCATTGTCTCGACACCAAAATCGATAGAGTATATGATACCGTTGAGTAATGCGTTTGACGTCCCCAGTTGAGCAGCTCCTTGTGAACAACAGGTACAACCTGGTACATCACCGGGATGAGAAGCGACGACCGACGATTGGTAGCCCAGCCTTGCTAGTATAGTACACCGCTTTGTCGGAAGCACGTCATGGCGCTATAGCCAAGTGGTTACGGCGACAGATTAGAAATCTGTTACTCTTTGAGTGCGCAGGTTCGAATCCTGCTGGCGTCGTGTTGTAGCTTTTTGTGGAATATTCCTATGCTGTGTTGTGTCTGTCTTACCTGCACGAGGATGTTGCCTACCATCGACGAACTAGAACAATATTTTGACCACGTCGAACGCCTTGTCGTGGACACCCTGGCAGCTGCGTCGCCTGATCTTCCAAACATCCAGGAAACCTTGAACCGTCTCTGGCTCGACATTTCTCGTTTCGGTCCTCCTGGTCTGCCATCTGTTCCTGATATCCGCATTCCCGGACTTGGCACATTCAAGGTACCCCCTCCTCCTCCCCCTCCTCCCCCACCAAAATCCCTGATCAGCAATGCTGGAGAATATGTGGTCCAACATCCTTGGATAACATCAAGTTTAGTCATTTCAGCCGTCGGTGCAGGCCTACTCGTGGGATATGGTGTCGTCCGCATGAGGTCTCTCAAGGGGAGACGAATCAAGGTAACGTCTCCACAATCCGAGAAACGTCAGGCTGTTGGTGCGTCCTCCTACTTGTCGCCCCATGCCGAGGGTTTGACGTGTCGTCAAGTAATTTTGGGCGGCGACCACCCCTTGGGGTTGCCTTTGATTATCGAATTCGAGAAAAAAGGCTATATTGTCATCACTAGTGTTACATCCCCAGAAGCCGTCAACGAAATCGAAAGCAAGGGGCATGGCTATATTCGTGCACTCATCCTAGACCCCAACGAAGTGCGCTCTCCCATATTCGCCCAAGGAGACTGACTGATCGTATCGCGCCAGCCGGGGACGATCCCAATTTTCCTTCGATCTTTGGCATCCACACTATCCCGACGATTCCCCATTACCGCTGCAGGTGACCCATACGCACCCACCCCTTACCACCCCTTGGTACATTCCGTAATATCGTTGCTGACCCTGCCCGCTGCCTCTGTCTACTCTGCACCGGCACCATTCGAGCAGGTCTCCTTGCGCAGCACCTATCTTCCCCATCTCCTTTCTACGCACCTTGCACCACTTCAAACAATCCAAGCCTTGTTGCCCCTGCTCCGCGCAGACGCCTCACGTGCAGGCGGTCGCAAATCTATCATCCTCTGTTTACCGGCTGCTGACGCACGTGTGGGCCTCCCATTTGGGAGTGTGAATGCCATGAGCGCTGCTGCCACACTTCGTGCAGCCGATGTTCTCCGCCGTGAAATCGTCGCTGCCCAAGGAATGAGCGCGATACGTATCGTGTCCGTTGATGTAGGCGCGGTTGGTCCATCGACGAGTGATCCCGTCGTTCAAGTCAACATGGATGATTGGACGCCTTCGGAAAGGGCAACATACGGTGCTGCGTTCAAAGCGCTGCGAGAAACACGAGGTTCGCGTGTTCCAGTGCACGTATCTGCTTTTGTCGACAGTCTCGTCAGCGTGGTCAGTGCTGGAACCAGAGCAAGTTGTTCGGGAAATTTCATTTTTGGCATCGATTTCGGTCTTCTATACGAACGGGTCAAGGACTGGATACGGGGTGATAGGTTTTCTGTTGGTGCTGGAGGCAAGTCGCGCTGTTGGATTGCTGTTCCGTCAGTTCAACTCATGGTTCGTTAGCTGGCACGTACGCAATTGCGTCATATCTTCCCCCCGTACTCCTGGATGGCTTGCTGATTCTCCCACACCTCTTGGTGGACATTCGGAATCGCTTTCTTCCCCTTGCACCTCCTCGAGCTGGCCCTCCTAGCAACCCCCCTGCCAGACCTATGACACCTGCATCTCACCTAGAGAGCGCTACAGGGACTGCGACGATTCCTTTAGCTCAACAATCTCCTGGACAAGATTCCACTGTCTCAAAAACTACAGAAACTGCCGAGTCGTATCTCAATGCAGGCGAGCAGGAGTTGGCCTCCGACGCTGAAGCGGAGTGCGATGACGGAGACCTTGAAAGCCTGAGCACTGGTGTTGGAAGCAGTTGGGTGAGTTTGCATGAGCCCTGCGAGTAGCTCGGGGATGGTTGTATACACTTGGCCTTGCCATCATTGGTATAGTTCGTGGACATTTGTGGGTCTAGGGCGTCGAGGTTGTAAGTTGGTATATCATAATGATCAAGTCGGGTACTACTATTGATCGACTATCACGTTACATCTTCGTCTTTGGTCTACACCGTGATTTAAAACCATGGGTAAGGCCCACGTAACATGAAATGGATGATAACACCCTTAATTATGCCAAGGGATTTCTCTCTGGCTTGTCCCCGAGTCAACGCAGATGAATGTAATCGAGTCTTGCTTCCCGAAACGCCCATCGATGCATTCTTCTGTTTCTCCGAGCTCCTTTCCCGCTATCTTACCCCACATAACTCTTGCAACGGTCACTTTGTCCGATACCAAAACTCTGTTGCCAGACGCTGTGCTCCTTGATGCCGTTCCAGAGAACCAACAACCGATCCGTGTCAATTTCCAGTCACTCGTCGTCGGTGACCACTACTTCCGCTCTGTGTTCATCGATGTTCAACCTACAGAAGAGCTCGTCGGCTTCCAGAACCAGATATTGACCGATTTGCGTCGTCGTGGTCTGGAACCTAGTGCTCCGAGGTTCCCTCATATGTCATTGTGTTATATTACGGATGAAGACAGAAGCCAGCGCGATAGGACCGCACAAGTGTTGAAAGATACGGGTGTAGTCGTCAGCGGGACTGGTGCCGACACGCAAACCATCTCACTGCAGTGTGGCGATGTTTGCCTACAAGGCTTTGATGGCGTGGAGGTTTGGATGGTTAACTGCGAGGGCCCCGTCGGGGCCTGGAAAGTGGACGGGAGAAAAGTTAAATTAACTCGAGCCAGTTGTAGGTCGTAGTAGAGGACTGTCATACCAAGCGACAGTACAGCGTTTCGACCAGGAGAGCGAATCACCGAAACGAAACGTTCTTTTATGTTGTTTTCAGAGTCCTACTTTTGATTGGTGGTACAAGACGTACACACATTAAGAGTGAAGGTATATCACTTTGAAGGTGAAGAAAGAAAATGTTGTACGGAGAGAGAATGGCGCGGCTGAAAGATAATCTATTTTCCAGTGATGTATGGATGATGAGTGGAAGGTCCTCGGCTGCTGCGAACTTGTCTATCCGAGATATATGGAACAACCGATGTTGGGTGTTGGCGCATCGAGTACAATTTCGTTGGTTGTAGTCGGTCAAAACGACGAAGATGTAGGCTCGTAGAGGGGTAACTGGATCGAGCAGTCAAGCTTCCGTTCACCATTTGGGTGAAAGAGTTGTGAGTACGCCGGAGGAGTTTGCGTGTAAGGTGATTGCTTCTGTACGTCCTCGCTCCAATTTTCATTCCTTAGGGAGGGTGCCATGAGTTCTGGCGCGTTGACGTGCCTCATTGGAAGGGAAAAATGGAGACGTTCGGGTATTGTTTCGCCTGAATCGGCGAGGTCGTACTCGCAGCGAATTACGACGTGCATATAATGCTCAACACTGAAAAGCGGACCACTCTCAGTGATCCGCCGCGCCCGGGCGCCTGCCCAATCACGCAAATAGGGCTCTGCAAAGATGGGAATCCTGGTCTCCAGAAGGTACCAGCTGTCTTCAGGAGATGAGATATGAGTCTGGGCGAAAATATGTCCGCCACCTGAAATGACGTATCTACCCGATTCGGTAGGCGCAAGAATAGAGAACGAGCGTTTTATGCTTGATCGATGTGCCTCAAGAAAACCGGTATCGTATAAGGTATGGATGGGGTGCGGATTTCGGAGCGGAAAACGAGGTGGTTGTTGGCTTTGCGAAGGAATGGGAAACTGATTGATATCGTCTCGGCTTAAGTTGTTCCTAATCGGCTAGGTGTTAGGCACCGACTAGAAATGCTTGGATGGAACCAAACCTGTACACCTCGACCTGTTCTACATCGACAGAAAACCCCGTTATCCGGAATTGTTTCCGCTCGGAGCTGGTCAAGTTTTCTCCGCGAAAGCGCAAGACAAAGGGGACGGAGGTCTCGTCCATTGCCGTAGCACTTGGTATACCGGCGATGACATGAATCTTCTCCAAAACATCGCTAGGGATAGATTGGCGAAAAGGGCCCTCTGAGTCGGGTGCGCGACATGCGTCCACAAAGTACACAGACATTGGAAATGTGCTGGAGGATGTGGCCTGACGCTCAACGAAGCGCCGAAGAATAATTGAGCATTTATGCGCATCGACCCTGCGCGCACGAAAACGGGCAGTGCCGCAAATGCTGACCAAGGGATGGCCATGGTTGGCATCAATAAACGAAGCAGTGGCATAGAGGGCGTAAGAAGTTCCTGTCGCTTGTAGCGAAGCATCACCATAGGTCGAAGTAGTTGGCAGCCAGCCGGGTACGGGAATGTCGAAAATAACATTCCATTCGCAAGGTCGGTCGGAATTCTCATGACCTTCGTTCGATAAGTGCATGGGTTGACCTGGTAGCAATTCGCGGGTAATTGAGCAGAGACGAACAGGAGCATATCCGGTTGTAGGAGAAACCGTTTCTGATTGGCCTTCAAAAGCTATAGTCAGGGATCGCAACAAAACACGCGTTGTTGCCTTTCGTCGAGCAAACAGCGAAGAGAGAGAGGTGAGCGAGACGGAAACGTGACCCGAAAGCGAGAATGTCGATCTAAATCAATTGTGACGAAGCTCACGACACCATAAAAAGGACCCCCTTACGACGAATCCGCATCCCCGTACATGTCCAGGATGCTTGAGAATGGATGGATGCTTAACGCAAGGGGCATCTGTGCCAGGCAAGGAGCGGCCTCTCTGGTCGAGAAGTTAGAAGATGCTTGAGACATTCCGTGCGTTGTAACGCGTTATATATCGCCACATGCCACTCGGCTACTTGGATACTTGGATGGGGCGCCGGAAACGAAGAAAGGTACTGGCAAAGGGTCGCCCGGTACGAAGCGGGGCTAACAGCTAGGTAATGCAAAAAACCATCAATACAGGTATTTTGGCATCGGGTCCCATTGTTCGATAACCTGACGATTTGCCTTTATAAGAGTACAAAGGGACCGGAAACGTGGCCGGGGTAGGAGAACAATGGAGAACTCGCTTGGCGTGAAGGAGTCAACCTCCCATTGTCCTCCCGTTATAGGTGCACGTTAACTGTGAAATTTTATGGTACTCGACTGATATTCGTAATGAACCCACTCATCCAAACACCTTGGACACTGCCAATCCATCCTCTTCTCTTCGGCGGAGCGCTTTTCTTCGTACATGATCCTGTTGAGCATCTTTTCGCTTGCCGTATCTATCTCCCTTGCCTTGCCTGACTAGTTTCCTTGTCGCCGTTGGTGTGATGAATTCTGCAATGTTCACACCCGTCAGGAATGACAACTCGACACCAGGGTACGGCGACGGACCCGGATTAGAGTAGACAGTGACGCCACCAAAGGCACCCTCAAAAATCCGAATCGGTGTTAACACAAACCGAGGCCCAATCTCGACCAGCGATGTTCTCGGGAGAGCATTGGGTTGCTGAGGATCCTTTTCAAATATCTGGTGTGCAGGACGTTAGCACAAGGAGGATATCAGCACACGGAATTAACCTGGAAGTTTCGAAACCAAATCTTGTTGTCAAGTATGGAGAACGTCAAAATGTGGTCGATAAATGGTTTCGCTCTTCGGGAGAGTGGAGGAACGCTGAAAATCTGGTAAGCGTGGTTAGATGGATCATTTATTGACACCGATTCTCGCACATGCGTGAAAATCTCTTTGGTGAGCTTCCCCCACTCGCTCTCGTCAAATGCCTTGTCGAAACTGAGTACACCTCGACTTCCTTTCAGGCAGTTACCGGTCATCTTCAGTTCGTCCATCGTGTGCACATTCTGCACGTGTAGTTTTATGCTGGGTCCATTGGGAGTCTTTGCTGCCCACATGTAAAGATCTTCGTGCCTCCGTGCCTCAAAGTATAAAGTGTTGTTGCAGTTATTCAAATCTGCTAATTCAGGAAGGAGATCCAATTGGGATTTCGAATCCAACTTGGATTCTGTATGTTGTGAACTGGTCTGGACATGTGGACTAGCACGGTGACGCACCTTTCTTGGCATGGGGCAAGAGAGCCTCCAGATCGCTCATGAGATGCCGCATCCGGTGGGTGATGCCACGGGAGGAGAGTAGCAGGACGCGCTGCTTGTTCCTCCTCTTTGGTTGGGCTGGTGCGCCGTCGCCGTCGTCGTCGTCCATGTCGTCCGCCTTGCGTTTGGATTTACCTTTTGGTTCGGCTTTGGCAGCATTAGCCTTTTGCGCTTTCAGAACGGACGACATCGAATTCAAGTCACAAAAAGTCGTTCACACGTTTGGCAGTACGAGGAAATATTACGTAATCATCTTCAGACGTTGTCCTTTTACAACAGCGCTATCGATACGAAAACCTCTCCGACAAGAAAAATGCTGGGAGGAATGAAAAACCAACCATAAGATCCACGCAACCTCAGGAGGACGACGACGAAGCTGAAGCCCGGAGTTGCTTTTGTTTCTCTTGTTCCAGTCGCTGTTCAGGAGTCAGAAAGGCAGCCGACATTAGCAGCACGCACATACGTGATACAGTAATTGGACCGCCATTTGGATATTTGCGGGTTGTCCGGTGATCACCACCAGCCTTTCCCCTTCCGAACCGGATGACGGAGCGCCGTTCAGGCCAGCGCCAGGCTCCATAATCTTGATCTGGCTGGCGCTCATATGCCTTATTTCGTTGATTTTGCTACCACCCTTCCCAATGATGCATCCCACGAGATCATTTGGAATGTAGATCTGCTGCGTCTGTAACTGCTGCGGAGGGTTGTGTGGTGGAGCGTATGGCTGGTGTGACGAATAACCTGGGACATAGGATGACCCGGCATACGGGGGTCGCCGGGTATAACTCGAGGGTCGATAGCTTGAGTGGCTGGACGATGGCACACGTTCTTGCGCCTCGATGAGAATGTTGCCAATATAATACGTCGCGATGTGGATTGCATCTGCCACCCCCGCCACGCTCAACACACGCTATAAATATCATAAGAGCTCAAGACCAAAGTTTTGTTCGTGCTTGATGCTTACTTCTGTCGAGCCAGGGAGCATGCCCTCGCTCGCATTCAGCCGTGCCCCGCTGGCGTCTTGAATTTCTTTAATTTTTGAACCTTGTTTGCCTATTACAGATCCCATACGGGAATTGGGGATCATGAATTTGATAGTGACTGCGCGACTTCCAGGGACAGAGGGGACGTCAAAGGGTTCGTCATTGATTCTCCGCACAATAAGGCCAAAGGCCTGACGATGATGCCGCGTGATGGCTATGAGCCGAAAAAAACAATCGAGAACTTGCCTTGGACACTGCATCAAGGGGCCCGCTAACGTTAAGGATTCTCTCTGGATTTCCAGGAATACTCTCTGAAACCATGACGCGGGCGCCGCTCTTGTCGCGAATTTCGTTGACATGTGAACCGCCCTTGCCAATGATGATTGACGCATCTTGCGTGACGATCAAACAACGCATATGAATCATGGCCGAAGGTGGGGGAGGAGCGATAGAAGAAGAGGAAGGCGCTGCGGAGGTGGTCGCATGTGACCTGCTAGCTTCGTCTGACCTAGAATGAAAATCTCCACTCTTGTTGTCCGACGAGGAGGGTTTGGGTGAGGGAGTGGATGCCGTCGTATCTGCTACGGATGCGGGGCCCTCTGCCATATTCACATCGTGAATCATAGACGGATGAAAAGATTGACCGGGATCTTGGGTCTTCTGAGCTCGTGAGTCATCCGGAGATGCCGTAGCGCCTGTGTTTGCACGCTTGTGATGCTTTTTCTCGTCCGAGTCTGAAGGAGAACGGGACCGTTTGCGGTTATAGTCAACTTCTGCCATGACGAATTTAGCCAAAAAAACAAGAATGAGATGTGAGTTGGGGGTGAGGGCTTGGGAGTGATGGTGATATGGAAGGTGGTTGTACTGAGAAGTCGGAGGGACGGATTTCTGACAGGGAAGGGGGGGAGGAGGTGAGGAAATGGTGGAATCGAGCTGGGTAATCGCAAATGGAGGACGAGACAAACATACCTCGCAACCGTCTATCGAGCGATAAAAGAAAAGGGTAGAGCAAAGGGGGGGAGGAGGAGGAGGGTTGTCCCAAACTACACAAACATGTCATAATAACACAGCGCATGATTACTAGTTCAGTTCCTATTCAAAGCTACCAATTCCTTGACGAATCCCTCCCAGCGCGTTTCCCATAATTCCATGAGTCGACTTTTCTCGGCTCCCCCAAGCATGGAATGCTAAACGACGAATCATTCACTAAAGTCTAAAGGGAGGACAAGAGTGATACAGACGATAACACTGTCACGAGCGAGATGGGCAAGCATCAGAATGCTTGTCACCTCACTGGCGACTAGGACCTGATACAGTCTCAGCATACTCCGTAGACAGACAGACACCGTGTTTACCTGATAAAAATCAAACGAAAGGCCCATGTTCTGAAACATCGCAGGATCATCGGATCCGAGTGCTACTGGAACACCATGGTTTAAAAGTATGGGCAAGGGGTGCATAGGCATGGAAGCAGTAAGACGCTATTCCAGAAAAAGTGTGAGTCATCAAAGGTGGAGTACATGTTCATTCTTTACAAGTATTTCATTCCTAACAGCAACAATCAGGTCCCATACATTTGAGAACGACATTGTAACTCACGAGATAGGACAGATCTCCAAGGCAATCCCTTTCTCCCTGCATATCTGCATCAACTTAGGGTGCTTCACCAAGGAAAACCTGCAGTGTGTAAATTGGACCAGCAATGACACGACAAGTCCGTCGAATGGTACCCATGTCCAATTCGCCTTGTCCCGAGCAGGATTGCATCGTAAAGGTTTTCGTCGGCATGCGTACCGTCGCCACAAGTTTCTCCAGCATGGAAAATGAAAGGAATGTCGACATTCATTTCTTTCTGTCGTTGCTTGAAGGCCATTAGTTGGTTCAAGTAATAATGTAAAGGTCGAAGGATATTTTCGTCCCCTACAAGGTCGAAACCTGGGTAGGTCGCAACATTTCAAAATGCAACATCTCTGAGAAAACAATGTCCCGCACCAACAATTAACTCAGGGAACATCTGTTTCATCCGTATGCAATCTTCCAGGTGTTCTTTTAACGCATCACCGTCACAATCCCGAATAACTGAGTAAATTATCTGAAGGAACCACACTCAGCGACTTTGCAATTACAAGGGAAAGAACAACCTTTGCACCAAAAAAATCAGGGTGCTCTTGCTGGAATTGATTGACTACCTGGTTAAATGTCCTCAGCCAGTCGGCATGTGGGACATTCTCCTCTCCATCTGCACCCATCATGAATCTTTTGAAAAAAAACGATGAAAGGAAACAACGCGCGGAGTAGTAGTAACACTGCTCACTTGGGACTGAAATTGATCCGTACCTCGATATAGGATATCCCGTCCTCAAAAGCTTCTTGAAGAAAGTGCCGAATATACTCTCCCCATATGGGGAAATAATAGACGAGACGCTGAAAGCATTGGTTGCAGTTGAGTTGAGGACTTTTATGTGAGCAGGAGAAGAGGACAGACGCAAGTTAGTGTCACAGCAGAGCGAAATACATCCCAGATCTAACTGCAGTAAGTATGATGTACGTTATCGATGGGCCGGCTCCCACCCTGATATTGTTGTTGTGAGTGATGTACGCATCACTAGGATTGACAGACATCTTGCTGATGATCCATCGATCAAACCCATCGGGTCCCCCCAAGGTCGCATCAAATGTTTCGCGGGCGGTTGTAAGAGATACCCAAGTGCCGGGGTGATACGCCGGATCTGTAAGTGACGACACGCAGGTGGTCGGATTGAGATGAATCGGGATTGGTTTCAAGTTTGGCTGGACGAATGCCATGTTGGCTGAGGTGACCAACTCTGGAGAGGAAATGTGAATAGCTGGGTGGTGTAATGCGATGTCAAGCAGGGTTCTTGCCCCAACGGTCAAATCAAGGTGAGCATGAAGGAGGGCTCCTTTTGGCATCTGAGGAGTGAATGGGTGGTCCAAGTGGGATAACTGAAGTGGAGGGGATAAACCTTGGAGACGATTCGAAAGAGCTTTGTCTTCTGGATGATGTGCTTGCCTGGTATTTTGTCAGTCCAGAATGTGCGGTCGAGAGCCTCTGAACGGACCAGTGAGAAACTCCATTCCAGGAAACGGATGTGGGACGTCGTCCTGCTGCACGCTCCACACGAATTCAGCATCGCTGGCGCGGACACGACGGACGATCTGGTCCGCCTCGCTCTCCCAGATGGTGTGTGGGCGAATGTGATCGCCACGAAGCGCTCTGTCGGCCATGATGAGAGCGTCGCGCTCTGCCTTGTAGTTATCTTCGATGGAGGACATGATAATAAGAACGAGGATCAGGTCAGCCGTAGTACCGCCTTTTTTTTCCCTTGTTGATCTGGTCGTCACGCTGCTAGCGTGTTCATTTCGATCCGATGCTGTCGAACTGCCGCACCGCTATGTGACACGGGTAACTGGCATCGCTCCCTTTGTCCATTCGTGTAGAGCAAAAGACGCTATCCCGTATCCATTGGATAACTAGTAGGCATGCCGGAAATGGAAGTGGCTTGATCGCGACCCGTCATGTCTTCGGAAGACGAGATGAGTGAGGACGTCCACGTCTTTTACCCACTGCGAGACATTCATCTAAGCCAGCCCTCTCGCAGACAATTGGGAGCAGCCCCCAGACACGCGTCCATATAATCCCACCAAGCCTCGCGTGCAGCGCAGGAAAACAAAAGCCAGCTCCCCGCAGCCGACCAACGAGAAGCCCTCTTCGAAACGCGTGCAAGCCATCCATCCAGGCTCTGATCGTGACGTTGGAATAGATGTTCCGATCGCAAAGCAAGGGCCAAACTTCAAACATCGTTCCAAGGGAACAATTGTCCAGGACCAGAAAGTCCAAGAAAAGCCAACTTCGACCAAAAGGCACGCAATCTCCGATAGCGCGATGGAAGTCGACCAACCGGAACGCGAATTCATTGCCCAGGAAACTACCGTAGTAGGAACGACCAACATCTACTCCTCCGAGCCACAAGCCCAAAAAGAGTTGGACCGGTGGAAACAGAAAGCCAAAGATGTACACTCTTGTCTTGCACCTTTTGTTTCGAGTCTAATAACATAGATTACAGTTCGAGGCTCAGCGAGATGCG